>PVIC010003383.1:0-69442 GCA_004025085.1 Thryonomys swinderianus
GAGTAACTCTTCACGTTCCTAAATAAAACTTTATCTGTTACAGAATAGCTTCACTGCTTTGTTTTTGTATCACATTAAAACACATTTTGTCCTTATAAGCTTCAGTTTCCCATCTGCAGCACACACCGAACTCCGCCATCCATGTTATGCAATACACAGCTCAATTTTAACTGAACCAAAAGATGAACACATCAAATATGTGAGTCATTATCTTACTCTTATATGGTGTGTTTTCTTTTCTGAGATAAATGAGTAAAACAGAAAAACTAGTTTGGAACCTATAGATCATTCCTCATTGCATATTCCCTTAGAAAGATTTCTCCATTAAAGCTGTAAAGAAAGTAGTTCTCATAAAGTAACCGAACACTCATGCACTGTCCAGACTTGTTGACTAGCTTAGGGCTAAAAATTCATTCTTAACAACAAGGTGACGGGGAAAGGATACGTGATAAATAGGAAATTACCAGAAACCAGTCTGAAAAAATGATAGAAATGCACAAAATACACCATGTAGAGTGTACGAATAAAATCAGTAAACTTGGAGATTTCAATAGCTACATTCACTACCTCTCTCCCTAACAACATACAAACTGAGGCCCCGGCCAGTGTTCTCCCACACGTGGGAGTATTCGCCCACGAGGGCCACTGCGCGGCCGGCCGCAGCCCCGCGGCAGGGCTTTCCTCACACCTACCTCCCCCGCCATGGCGCGCAGCCCAGGTGCGCGCGTCCGGCCAGGCGGAGTCCCTCTCGGCCGGGGACAGCAGGCGGGCTCCGGGTCCGGGTGCAACGCGCCGCTGGCGTCTCCGTCCCGTTTCCCAGACCCTGGAAGGGGCCTCCGTGTCCTCACAGAGACGCGAGCAGGCTTTCCCATCCGAGCACATAAACCAAACCCGACTGCACTTCTGCCAAGAGCTCTTTCTTGGTCAAAGCCGACAGACATGTAAACACGTGAATGATATTAAACCTCACTATCAATCGGGAAGATAAAACTGAAACCACCAGGGGGCTGGAGATTTAGCTCAGTGGTGCCGGTGCCTGCCTCGCAAGCGCGAGGTCCTGAGTTCGATCCCTGGTCACCACACACAGTGCTGGGCGTGGTGATTCACGCCCACCAACAATCAATACCACACACCAGTGCTGGGTGTGGTAGCACACGCCTGTCATCCCAGCACTCGGGAGGCAGAGGCAGGAGGATTGTTGAGTTCGACGCTTGTCTGGGCTACAGAGTGAGCTCGGGGTCAGCCTGAACTACAAAGTGAGACGCTGTCTCAAAAAAAAAAAAAAAAAAAAAATCTGGACCCACCAGGAAGTACACCTGTCTCCCGGCAGGTACAAACTAGAGGCCGGTCGGTGATGGTGGAAAAGCCACAGAGCGCGGCCAGAGGGCATCACTCTCGCCTGGCGGGCCGGGAAGCAGAGGTCCGCACCTGGGCAGGTCACTAGAGACACACTTGAGCGTAGGAGCCTGGCACATGCACCCGGAAGCCCCGCCTTGATCCTGTCAGCTGCCTCCCTGTGCCAACATCCCGACTCTGCCCACAGCGGTGTCTAAAAATGAAATTGATGACGCACAGCAGCAAAACTAAAGGAGCTACTGCTTCCGGCCCAGTGCGGAGCGGCTCGCGCGCCCCAGAGGCCTGCGTGCCCAGAGCGCGGGCTCCAGGGGGCGCTGTGCTGCCCACGGGCTCCGAAACGGCAGGGCCGGTTCAGCGGTGACCTCAGGAACCGTGAGCCAGGAAGAGGCCTCTCCTCTCTCGGGGCCGCTTACTTGAGTGTTTGGCTACAGGGACAGAAAGTCGAGTGCACACTCAGGGTGAAGCTGCGGCTCGGAGCGACTCACACCCGCCTCGGCGGCCCTACACAGCATTTCCTCCCTCCGCAGGCTGTGAGGAAGCTTCTGGAATTATGAGGTAGTAATTGGAATTTAAAACTCAAATATGCGTTTGAAAAGCCAGATTAAACACAGCTGCTGGCTGGTATTAGTGAAGACTGACCTGAGAAAATTATCAAAGAGAGGCAATACATAAATACATAAATGCAGATATAAGAGAGAAAGTAAACAAAGGCAAGAAGCAGACGGCCAGGCTCTTGGATGTTTTGTTTTGAGAAAAGAGAGTGCTTCAAGCTGACAACAGCCAAAATTATGTTCGTAGCAGTAGCTTCAGAATAATTAAAAATACACCTAAAATTTTTATTTTAAATATGATGGTGAAATCTGGAAAGTCAAGATTAGTGGCGACCAAATCACAAGAGATATCTTCGAAGGAAATACAAATATGATAGAAATTGAACTTCCTGCAAGACAGTAGGAGCTGAAAGATAAAAGCTGTTTTGAGTGTTGAGAGAAAACTCATCACCAAGCTAATATATATTTCAATAGTGCAGAATAATATTTCAACTAATATGGTATTAGAAAGCCAGTGTAAAACAGTTTCAGTTAAGAATACTGGTTCTATCATTAGCAGATTCTCATGGGAAACTGTTAAAATGACGGGTGATCAAAATATGTGGTGAATGTTTAAACTTTTAAGTTTTAATACAGAACTGTCACGAGCCCCGCCCAGGACTCTGCCCACCACGGTCTGAGACGGATCCACGTGTGCTTTTTGGTGGATGTCTAACAGGTGCGGCCAAACCACAGTGCAGCCAGCTGAGCGGAGTGCGGAGAATCACACAGACCAGGCCCCCGCACCACCCGCCACCCTCCCTGCCCACAGCAGGAGTTCCTCACAGGGAAGGGGCCCGCACTGGCACCGTGGGACCAGCCAAAGCCCACGATGTCCACCTGGACTCTCTCTGGGCGTGAGTCTGTGGGGTCCGACTCTCTGACAGTGAGTGTATCCACCACTGCTGCATCACGAACGATCGTCCTAGACCCCGTGTCCCACCCACGCGTCTCTTCCTACCTCAACCCTTGACGGGCTGAGCTTTTTGCTGTCTGTGTAGTTTGTTTTCCTGAGCACAGCGTAGCTAAATTGTATGCTGTGAGGCCCACATCTCCGATGGTCTTATCTCTCTTACAAAAAATGCATTTGTTTCCTCTGGGTCTTTTCAGTGCTCGATGGGACTGATTCTCTTTGTAAAGACTCGGAAGTAAAAAAATCTCAGTCCATGGAAAGCAAGCGGGAGGGAAGCGGCTGCTGCTTTACCCAGAGTGCCCTGCTCGTCTCACTCCCGGAACAGGCCCAGGCCGGAGCCCCTCGCACCTCTGTGCGCGCCACACTGGGCGGGCTCGGAGAGCTCTTTGGACATGGGCTGTGCGCTTGGCGGCCGACCTGTCTTGGATGTGAGCTGTTTCCGTCGCCCACTTCGCTCACCTCTGGGCGTCTCCTCTGAGTCTCCTCCCCGCCTTCCACCCCTGAGCTCCCTACTCCTGACTCTCCCTATTGTCGGTTTCTCTGCAGCGCCCGCCCCCGCCCACGTCGCTTGGCTTCCTTAGGGGGTCCGGGGACCCACCTGTCTCTGTGACTATATACCTGATGCTTAATTTTCCAAAGCAAACTTGTTTTCCTTCATTCATGCAGTGAACTCGTATTTACCAAACAGACATTCGTTATTAATCAACAAGTGCTGAACTGCAATTATCGTCCTGGGGGTATCAGGTTAGAACAAGACCAAAAAGGAAGTCAAAGCGCAGCGTTTACATCACAGTGTAGGAGTCAGAGAATAAATAACAAACTAAAGACGACCTTATAATTACACTGTTTCATTTGATACTAGGACGGAAAGTTACTGAGTCTTGTGACAGAGGAAAGCTGTAGACATGGGGTCTGTGTCTGGTGAGGTGGTTAGAGAAAACTTTCTACAACTGAGCCTATAGGAAAATGGAGAGGAAAGGAACAGTGTAGAAACCAGGACTCAGCAGCCAGGACACAGGAGGGCAGAACACGGCCCGCGCAGGCGCTGGAGGCGCGAGGAACCCGGGACCCAGGCAGCCTGGTGCGGCTGGGGCGACTGGGGGCGGGGGGCTGGCCGGGGGTCGCCTCGAGGTCCGGGACCAGCTGCGACACCGCTGGGGGCGGGTGGGCGCTACGGTCCACGTGGGGAATGAGCGAGCCCGGAGAAAAGGGGAAGTGGGCGGGAAGGTAACCAAAAATAGTTTCAGCGAGAGATCGTCCTTGGGCGAAGCCAGTAGCCGTCAGGCTCGAAAGCGCTGACGAGAGTGTCCTACAAAGGCGGCTCCCGGGGCTCCTCCCGGGGCTCCTCCCGGGGCTCCTCCCGGGCCGTGGGTGCAGGAAAGAGCAAGAGGGTGAAAGCGAAAGAGAAACACATGGCTAGGAAGCAAGCTTTCCTGCTCGGGCCGCAGTAAGAAAGTGGCTCTAACCCTGTTTGCTCCGATGAGGAGAACACGGGAGGATCAGGTTATGCTGTCAGGCGGCGCGTGCCCCGGGTGGCTTAGCTTCAGCAGCCCGTAAAGTATCCTTTCGAAACACCAAAGGGGCCGGAGTGGCCCTAATTTGGATCTCCCCGGTGAAGTCTTAATCAGAGAAGCAAAATTATATGGCGCCAGTGTGCAGCTGTGACGAGTACTCAGAGCTGTGAGAAGGAGTCACCCTTGTGGGGAGAATATGAGCAGCCCGGACGGGTCGGACCGGTCTTAGGTGTGTGCTGTGTGGCTTTGCGAGAAGCTGAGCCAGGAGAGGAGCCGTGCGCGGGGCGGCCGAGCCCAGGCCAAGGCCGTGGCGGGGCGGAAGAGAGCGTGGGCAGTGTCCGAGAGGCGCCGCAGTCCCGGGCCGGCCCGTGGGTGCCGGTACAGTCGCTGGGTCTGACGACTCGGACGCTGGGGAGGGCGACACTGGCGGAGTCAGGGAGCCCGAAGCTAGACGAGCTGGTGCTGAGGAAGAGGAAGGCACAGCTGTTCGAGGTGTTCAAGGATGATGAGACCCTCGGTCGTGCGAAGGAATCCGGCGTGATGATGACGGGAGACTTCCGTTCCCGGGTGCGGCCCGCTGGCACACACCTGCCTGGCAGCCGTGGAGGGAGCAGCACAAGCACAGAGCGTGAAGATGCCCCTGCCAACTTTCAGATCGAGTTCTGAAGGGAACAGACGGCAGCGCTGTCTGGAGAAGGGTGCGCGTGGAGGCTGAACGAAGGCTCAAGCGTCGTCCTGCTGCGCAGCGGGACGGCCGGGGCGGCCACGGCGCTTGTCCCAGTGCCTGTGAGGCAAGGCGGGAGCCGGACGTGGCGGACGGGTCGGGAGCCCCCGGCAGGAGCCCAGGCCCGAGGACGGCATCTCCACACCGTCCAGCGCACAGGAAGAGGCACTAGCGTTGAAGACCGAACGCCTTGAAAACGCTCGAGCTGGAACTCAGGACAAGGTCGGGGCTAGAAAGAAAGAGCCGCTCGCTCTTAGCGCCTGGCTACGGTGCCCGGCGCTCGTGGGCACAAGCGTCCGAGGACGCACAGGACGAGTGAGCACGACTCTCCGCCGCCAGGAGAGGCGAGTGTTTCCCCCAAGGCGGTGCCAGCAGTTAACGGAAATCTCCCGGTTCCCCTGGCTTGCTTATGTTTTTTTTTATAAATTGAATTCTTTATTGGTACAATTTATATACATCTCAAAATCATGTATAACATTGGGGGATTTGTACCAGTATATGGCACAAGTTAATTCTCATTTTTATCCATATCCCTACCCACCCACACCTCCTCTTGCTTATGTTTTTCTCTAAATTCTTATTTCTGGTCAGCATATGCCAAAGATGCTAATAGTGTACAAATGAAGAAACAAGGAATGCCCTTCTTTCTCCCCGGTGCTGTGGCCACCACAATGCCACCTGGAGGTTTAAGAATTCTTTGTATTGGGCTGGAGATTTAGCTCAGTGGTTCTGGCGCCTGCCTCGCAAGCACAAGGTCCTGAGTTCGATCCCAATAACCACATACAATGCAGGGCGTGGTGACTCACGCCCACCAGCCATCAATACCACACACCACAGTGCTGGGCATGGTGGCTCACGCCTGTCATCCCAGCACTCGGGAGGCAGAGACAGGAGGATTGCTGAGTTCCAGGCTTGCCTGGGCACCATAGTGAGCTCAGGGCCAGCCTGAACTACAAAGCGAGACCCTGTCTCAAAAAAAAAAAAAAAAAAAAAGAATTCTTTGTATTAAAACTAAGACTATCATCGTGGCTTCCTGGCCAAACGCCACTCGCCTCTTCAATTGTGTGTGAAGTTTTTCTGTGTAATCTTAGTGCTTTTGTAGCCGCAGGCGGTCTGCACTGGGGAACAGTATGCCAGCGCAGAGGACATGCTTATCAGCGGAAGTCAGAGGCTGGCTCTGGAGCTGCAGGCGGAGCAGAGCAACGAGGCCACTTGTGAGCAGGGCAGCTGAGCCCCACGGCCGCCTCGCCAGGCCCAGCAGCGCCCCTGCCTGCAGCTGTCTGCAGAAGGGACCTCGGCCCCCAGGCTCCGCTTACACCCGTCCTCGGGGGAGAGGTCGTGATTGTGCCGCACTCCTGTCTGGGCAGGTCCGCATTAACCTGCACTGGAAAACAGCAATTAGCAATGAGGTGTGTGCAGAGGGCTCAGACGAGAGCTCCCAGGCAGGTTTCTGGAGCCTGTGGGAAGAGCAGATGCTCCGAGCGCTCTGCGTGAGGTGCTGCTTCTCCTGTCGTCCTGTAAGGGTGAAGCACAGGAGGAGCAGAAGTACAGGGTTAGAAAAGAGGAAAAATGTGTTTCTGTGAAATTATGTAGTTGTACACCAAGTGAAGAGAGAAAATTTTATCTTGGATTTTCTTTGTACTATAAATAAATTATTGGCCAAAGTGTGGTCAGTAATTTCTACTAATGAGATGAGAAGTGGGTCTTGTCCTCCGAGATGAAGGAAATCGATCCTTTGAAGCTGCTGGGTCATTTGCCAAGAAGGAGCCAAGTTCCCAAGCGACAGGCCGCCGCCTTGCGCGCTCGCTCAGTGCGCTGTGGCTTTGCCTCTCTGGCGCAGCTGAGGGGAGAAGCCGGTCACCAAGTGTCCTCCGTCGCCTTCACCCGTCAGCTCCGCTGCGCAGCCCGAGGTGACACAGCTGCGGCGCAGTGACAGGTGCTGGGGGCCCCCGAGCAGGGGCGGGCGCTGGACTCGGCTCCCCTCACCGCGTGTGCCGGGCCGAGCAGGCTACGATCCTCTCACCGTGTCAGGCAGGAATTTCCTCATTAGAAAATGCAGGGCTTTATGACACGTGATTCTATGTTGTTCTTTCTGTTAAAATGCAAAGGTTTTCAAATTATTAATTTTTGACAGAAGATAAAGTTTGGAGCACTTTGTGTCTGAGTTCAACTTGAAGATTCTCAGATAATGTAAAATAGGAAAAGAAGGAAACTGATTGGAAAAGTACAGAATAGAAATATTTTCTTAAATATTTACATGAAGGCAAAAATGGTTCTGGTAGCGCACACTAAAAGTTTCACAATTAAAATAATATTTGCAGCAACAGAAAACCAGCAAAATCAATCAGAGAAATTAGCCTTACTGCTCTCGCCCTCAGGGTTGTTAAAGTGATGCATTACCTAGGACAGAAACAGTCTTTCTGTGCAAAAATAAGAGCACTGTTTCTTGGGCCTAATTCTAGGGTGATTATTTGATGGATTTCTTACTAAGCTAAACCACGGGGGGGAAAAGGAATATATCAAAGAAATGCATTCACTGCTCAAACGTCCTCCTAGTGTTTTCATTTATGCAGACAAATCTACTGTGAAATGTAAAACAGAATACATTTCCAAGTTTAATGCAGAATTTTAGATAGCAATATAAAACTTGATAGCAATGAAAAGTTAAGGTAAACATTTTCATAGCAGCCTGGATTGCGATGATAGTCATGGTACCACTCAGCGGGGTTTACTATATTAAAATTCTGTGTTTACCAGTTGAATTTTGACAAGTGCCTAAAAATACCATGATTCTATTATGACTAAAATTCTCACCACTTCTGGGTATTTTAACCTGGTTTTTGACCATTTCTAATGACACTGTGGTTACGCAAACCAGAAACATATGAGAACTCAGCTCCAAAGGAAACTTCAAACCTTAACTCAGAATTATTTTCTCGGATTGAAACGAAGTTGTAAGCAAGCTCCAGCTTGGTGGTCTCAGAAGGCGGCAGCGGAGGCGCATTGGTTCCTCGGAGCCCAGAGGGAACCTCAGCCGACATCACCCAACCCCTTAAGGCCCCTCGCGGACGCTGGAGCCACAGAAGGCGAATTTGGAGCAGGGTCAGATGCGAGTCTGTGTCACTCGGGCTTCTTTGTTACTGTAGTGAACTCACCAAAGCTGGTGACTTTATAAACAAAGAGATGTGTGAGCTTGAGATCCCAGAAGTTCCGGGGCGGTTTTCGTGTAGACAGAGGCCCAACATGGCGCCGGCACCCCAGAAGCAGGGAGCGCTCCCGTGTTCTTTCCTCACCAGCTTACCGTGTGATGCACACATGACGGCTCCACGCCAAGGACTTTACCTGATCTTTAATCGCCTTCCAAAGACTCATATTTAAATTTCCATCGTGTACCTCCCAGTGGAGATTAGATTTCAGTGCAGCAGCCCCTGCAGGACACAATTAAACCATGTCAAAACCAGAGCAGACTAACTTTAGAGTCAGGCCTTGGTCCTGAGTTACAAAGACTTGTAGAGAAAAGGAGCCACCGGTTTATCCCTGCACAGAGCTTAAACGAGTAGCAAAAAGTTACTTACCTTAGCAGGTGAACCGTAATATAAATGTCCCCGAATAATGCCTAGGTAAAAAAACTGCTAAGATGTGATTGAAAATTACAGTATGTGTCTAAGTTAAAAAAAAATGCTAACAATGCAAGTCACATTGTCAGTCATTCCCTCAGGGCGCCGCTCCTCGTCGGGGCACACTTAGCCCGCTGCTCGTGCCCCTTTCTGAAGCAGCTCTAGGAGTCCTCTTGCCCAAGTGTCTCCAATTCTGCTGTTGTGGCTGCCTTGACGCCCTGAGTCCACTCAAAAGGTTTCCCTGTCATGGTCCCTTTTCACTCGGGGGAAGAACCGGGTCTCCTGGCCGAGGCGTGTGAGACACACCCGGGTTTCATGAGCCCCTCTCCACAGCACTGCGTTCGGCAGCCGTGTTCACTGCGTTTTTAAACACTCTGTAAACGTGTAAACACATTTTTAAACAACTCTCCTATATCTAGGAGAGAGGAACCCAGCACCGCATCTGAAAGTGGTAAGAACAGCGGGTAAGTGCGTTCGAAATAAGGGGAAAGGTTTTGAAGGGCATTTATGGCAACATGTCTCTTATTATAATGAATATTTTAAAGATTTAACGCTCAGTATTTTAGACCACCCGCCTAGATATAGATCCATCGCCTCACAGACAGATCACCCCACGTGGATAGATGGTCAGCAGGTAGACAGACACGTAGGCAGGCCGACCTCACAACGCTTATGTAAACACCTGCTGGGCTTACAGGTGACTTTGCTCAATGGATCACCCTAACAGAACAATATTCGGTACTTATACTGTGGTCTTCTTCTCACTGTAGAACCTTAGTAAGATGAGACTCACTTATAAGCAGTTATAGCTGAGTTATAGGTTGGATTCAAAGTCAAATTAATGCCAGAGTAGTATCCATAGAGAGGGGGTGCACTGTATAAAATTTTTGTTTGATTTATAGAACAAAAATCTCAAAAGTAACTGTATGGCCAGTCATTTAGTTTTTTCATGTAGTCCAATGATCTTGACACCTAGTTTTATGTCCAAGTCAGATTTTGTTAACTTGACTGAGCAATGAATGGAAATCTATCACTACCTTCTACATGACTTTGACTTTTTGTACTGTGGTAATCTCAAAGTGAGCACGTCTGTCAGAATTAGGGCATATGTTGACAAAGACAAGTACGAGAGAATAGAGTTTGACAACCCAGTGTATCTTTCTTTGCTCACGTTTTCTGCAGTGAAGATTCATTGAGCTTCCTCTGAATCAGGCTACGTCACCAGGCACAAGAGGCAGGATGATGGGTGGCAGGGGGTCTGGGTTCTTCCCCTGGCTGCTCTCCCACGGACACCAGGACTGGGCTTTTGGTTTTGTTTTGCTCTCCCAGGGAAATATCACCATTTGTAGGAAGAGCCCAAACTCTCCGGCTGTGGCAGGAGTGTCTCCCTTTAGCGCCGTCCCGGACACACAAACGGGCCCGAGTGTGTGGCACCGAGGGCCAGGCGACGCCCTGACACGGCGGCGGGACTGGACTCGCCCCTCGGCCCTGAACACCGGCCGTTCGTCTTTTAAGACCCACGAGAGCAGCAACTTGGGACACGGCAGACAGGGGCCGGGTGGATGCCACAGCCGCAAGGCGTGCAAGGGTCCCCCGCCATGTCCAGCCGGAATTTCCTTCTCCTGCGTGAAAATGAAAACAAAGGAAAGGAGAGCTACGGACAAGAAAAGAAGACGGTGAAATCAAGCTCATTCGCTTCTTCTCTATGACAACAAAGCCCTTTGTTCTAACCTAATTATAATTAGATTGACACTTATGCCAATATAGTTGTTCATATATACACAAATAAGTTCTCATCTCTGATTGGGTATATTTATTGTAAAATATTTTTATAAAAGAAAAACTGCTGAATAAGAGAGAAAAAAAGGATTTCAGCTCATAAAATTCACAATAGCTCTACTCTGCAAACACTGATAATATTGTGTTCCTGCTTCTTCACCTAATAAAGAACAAACTGGTGGTTTATAGTTGTTGTCCTGTCTGATTAACTTCTTTCCCTAGATGTCAGTGGAAGTATAAATAAGACCTAAGTAGAAAAGCCCACAAATCAAACAGAAGGGTAAGTTGTGAGGTTTCCTGAAAGAAGCTAACACTACAGTTTGTTTCTCAGAAAACTTTCCTCCAGAGTGCTTATTTTAAGTATGAATTCTTCATTGACTGATAATAGCCTCTTTTCAGAAAACTTTTTGGCTATATGAATTATAATGCTTTGTTATGCTGAAGGGTCACACAAGCTCAGGCTGGGCCATGAAAAATACTGAATAATGCACTTTTTTTCTTCATTTTTTTTAACTTTAAAGATTGCTGTTAGGAAATTGATCCCTTTTTAAGGGACTTTTTCTCTTACCACCCCAACATTTGAAAGAACTAACTGGAAATAGTTTAAAAAGCACTAGAAGTACTTTTTCTAACCAGAAAATTTGTCTTTGATGAATGGAAAAAATTACTTACTGTCAGGGAAATATTTTTATGAAAAAATGATCACTTTACTGAAAGAACATTTTATGTGATGGCCACAGAGACACCTTTGATATTTACTTTGTTCTGGAAGCCAAGTTCACTGAATCTAAGGTTCCTGTTTCAAAGCTTGCTGCTCTTGCTAAGAGGCCAAATATACACAAGCACTCTCAGGAACTCCATGTCCTGTCAAACTGTTCTCTTTTGTCACTATTTCCACAACAGGGAATAAAATAAATTCTTAATGGTAAAACATTTTTTTTTTTTTTTTTGCTTTGGAGACAGGGTCTCACTTTGTAGTTCAGGCTGGCCCTGAGCTCACTATGGTGCCCAGGCAAGCTGCCGCGAACTCAGCAATCCTCCTGTCTCTGCCTCCCGAGTGCTGGGATTACAGGCGTGAGCCACCACGTCCGGCATTAATGGTAAAACATTTTCTAGCTCAAGTGATAGGTACCAGAGCCGGAGGATCCAGTGGAAGCCCTTCCAGTCCATTGCACACTACTGGTTTATTTACAGTTACACGGATGCTTCGGGTCACAAATGCTTCTGCCCCCCTGATCAATCTGGTTCCTAAACAGGAGCACTGGACATAATTTTGCTTCCATTCAGGAAGCGGGATGGACATAACGGTGCATCTCCCAGCCTCGGAGCCGCAGTCAGGCCCCGAACTGTGAGCCCCCGACACTTTATCTAGCGCCAAGGACAGGATGGTCTGGCAAACCCACCCTCTCCTCAGCTCTACTATGAGACCAGAAAGTCTTTCTTGCAGTCTCAGAGGGCTCCGTGGAAAGCACTTCTGTAAACCCTGTGTGTCTCCAGGAAGGGCGAGACCAGGCGCTTAGGGGCTGCAGGGGACGTTTTAGGAGAACTGCGTCTTTAAGCCTAAGATCTCTCAAATCACCAGGAACATCCCACCCTGGCCACTGTAGCCCCGCCCTCCCTGCCTAAGGTCTCCGGTCGTTCCAGAGAAGAGGGAACAAGTTCTGTCTTCCTGTTGGCTCTAGACTATAGCTGCAGAGCTGGAAGAGAACTACCTCACCTTTTTAAAGTAGGGAAATATACAAATTTGTCAGTAGAATCCAAAAGTCCACATTCGTAGCAAATTTACAAAAATGCAGCAATAAAGCCAAAGCTGAGTCTGGAACGTGGGAGCCTGAGCAGCCCAAGCAGGCTGAGACCGGCAACGAGATTCACGTGCTCTGCGTACATTACCGGCACTCGGTATCGGTGAACTGCAGAAGATACATCATTGATTTGTGCCCCCAATTTTGGCAAAAATTATAACATCAGGTGCATATTAGTGTTACATCTATTCCAAGTAAAGCACAAAACGCTGTTAATAATACGTATTTATAATATGCATGATATATTATTAAAATGAATAATACAGGTTATGTATGTATAAAAGTTAAAATATGGGGGTGAATTATTGACTTTAGTGTTATATCCAAGTGATTCATCTTTTTAAAACTCTGTGGCCATGCTCAGAAGAACTAGGAAAAGTCGTATTTCTCACATGGAGGTCTTCTTTACTTGTGTCTTAATTACTAACAAAGGTAATTTAAAATAAAACTTCACCACAAAGCTACAGGGCCCAAAGTATTTTTTTTTAAGTTGCCAAACTGAACAAAGGAATCTGAAGACCTACAGTTTGCCATCTGAGAGTTAACTCAATAAGTTCATTGCTTCCGGTGATAGGTAAGGAGTAGAAGAAAAATGGGAGTTATGCCTAACCACATACGGAGCCGGAGAAAAGCTTTAATGGACATTAAATTTCCATCATAAAATGAGCCTTGGGTCTAGTTCATTTTAGAATAATTTGGGGAGGCTTTTGGGGATTTATCCTCAGAAAGTGACTGATTTATCTGAAAGGACAGTTGGGCCACCTCTGCGAATCATTGTAGTGTGTAAGAAGGAAATTAAAAAGTCGCTGTCCTGTCGACGAGTTCTGGAGATCTACTTTAAATGTGACCTAGACACAGAGAAGCGTGTCCTCTTTTCTCCAGCCTATGAGTTTACATTTTATTATTAACGTAATTAGAAAAACCACATGTAAGAAAAATAAAAAGAAACTCAGAAAATCCTATCATCTAGCAAAACATAGGACATGCAGTGAAATTCACAAATATGGCTGCTAAAAACAATTTTATGTATTTTTAGTCCTGCGTTCTGCAGTGCACTGCACAAAGGGGTAATTATTTATTAAATGTAGTGCCCCAAATTTTATTGATCTTTCACTGTCAAGTCACCTTCATGAAACCATTCATATCAGCTGCATTATGATGCTTTCTGGTCAGTTCCTTAAAGAGAATTTCCACTGAAGATAGATGAACTTTGAACATTTTTCACCCTAAAATACGTGTAAAGTGTTTTTCTGAAATATTGAAACACTGTCTTCACAGTTATTAAAAAGCCCTTTGGAAGATACTGTTCCTGTGGCGGAATCTTCTCGCTCTGTGGTCCGTGCTCCTCCCGCAGCAGCCCGCCAGCGCCCGTCGGGTGGGTTCTGATGCAGCTGGAAGTTCCCGCAGGAAGCTGGGCCCCTCGCTGGCTCACACCCCGGCCCCGCTGCCTTTGTTTCCACAGCCTCTGCAGCCCGCGCAGTGGCCGGGTGGCTGGCCAGGTGCTCTTTTCCCCCAGGAGCACGGGCCGCGCCATGCGCAGCGCGAAAGCCTCTGTCGTCTTCAGTGAGCGTCCTCGACCCAAATCCCTGAGCGTGATTTATGACTTCTTGCCCTGACCCATGAAAGACCAGAACTAGCACCGCCCCGGTGCCCAGGGCGGGGGACTGTAGGGGATTATGCGGGCACCTGCCCACCGGCCTCCTCGGCAAAGTGTCTCCACGGGGCACAGGCGCGCCGGGCCCGCGATGTTTACACAAGCGGGAGCACTCCGTCTCCTCTCACGGGCGGAGGCCGAGTGAAAGGGCTCTCTGCTCCGAGTGCAACAGAAGCGCCCTGAGTGGACACCTCGGGGAGTAAATCACCAGGAACGTGGCGACACCAGGAGGGAAGAAAACGGTTTAGAAGGTTGCTCAATACAGCAGCTTCTTAGGTTTTAGCCGGTGCCCGCACCGGGGTCCGATGCTTTCTGAGACCGCTTGGGGCGAAGGCAGGGAGCTGTGGGTGTCAGGCCACAGCAAAGCAAGGACATTTTCTCCCCCTTACGTATGAACTGACTAAGACCTTTATTTTTCCCAAAACTTTCGGTAATCTCAAGTGTCCACATTTTCTAAACCCTTTAAGCTGTATTTTCTAAGGAGATGTAACATCAAATGTGTCATGGATGTCCTATCTAAAACAACAACAAAAATAGTTAGAATGAAGATATCGGACTTATCCTTCTACTCCTGACCTTAGTTTCTGAGTATTATTCCTACTCAGATCTTTATA
The DNA here is from genome assembly GCA_004025085.1 of Thryonomys swinderianus. Taxonomy (NCBI): domain Eukaryota; kingdom Metazoa; phylum Chordata; class Mammalia; order Rodentia; family Thryonomyidae; genus Thryonomys; species Thryonomys swinderianus. The sequence goes on from PVIC010003383.1 coordinate 14,564, forward strand.
ATTCTCATTATGAGCATATTCTTTATTATGAATATTAGTTATAGCTAGGCTCCCTGGGGATAATTGCATGACTTAGGCTCAGTTTATCTATGAAGCAGAACTATGCCCTTTAAAACAGAAAGCAGAGGCAGACAAGTCTAATATCGAATACACTACATCCATTGCACAAATGCAGGATGGAAATAACAGTCGAAGTCTGCTTTCTCGGCCTCCAGTGCTGGGCTCTCTGCACAGTTAAATCCCAAGCCTTACAAGTGTCCGTGTTCCCACGGATGGCAAGCTGCTCCATTTCCAGGGTGGAAAGTGAGAAAATAAGGACTGAGCTGTGGCAGGAACTTGGTGCCGCCTCACACCAGACCTCAGTCTGGGCTGGAGATGTGAGACTGCTTTCGAGTTCAGTGTTCACTCGCTGTCTTAATTCTGCAGTGCTGATGCTACACAATTGTGGTTCTGCCTCTAATCTAGAGAATAAGTGTGATCAAACTGTAAAATAAAGATAGCTGGACACAGCATCAACAATGCAGGATGGTGTGGAAGATAAGGAGATATCAGAAGATGTTGGTAAAACAGCAGGATGCTTTCTCATCATGAGAAACTGGACTCTGTCCTGGTTAAGAACACCCTCCTGACCCTTATGTAGAAGGATTTACATGGGTGTAGCTCAGGGTGCTTCCCTTGAAAACCAGTCTATAAATAAAACAATAGATTAGCATGGCTTAAAAGCATACAAGCTAACAGCTGTGTAACAGTATGACCGGTGTTGGGGAAGCAAGGGCACCCTGGTCAAAGTCACAGGCCTTGGCACCAGACAGCTTGGTTCTAAAGTCCATTTCTATTAATTTTGTCCTCTTGAGTCAATGAACATCTTCAGTGTCCGTCCGTAAGATGAGGGCGGTGATTATAGACCACTTCCGGCCGCCGTGACACTGAAATGCGTCCTTTCCCAGAAGGCGCCTTTGATAGTTCCCGCGGGCCGTGCTCAGCACTGAGCCAAGCGCCACCGTCCGGCTCTCCGGCGCTCTGCTCTGTTCATGCCCTGCACAGAGCAAGGCGGGATCTGGGCAAGGTGGCGTGGCTGCTGGGCATGGGGCGATGTGCCCCCTCTCTCAGTCGCGGAGACCCCCTTGCTGAGTGGTGACGTGAGCTCGTGACCTGGAGTGGGCGGCGCTCTCTGCGTCTGTCGGGCTGGTGACTTGTGCTCACAGTTCTCACAGAGGCGCACACGGCAGCGTGTGGACGGAGGCGGCCCCGCCGCCAGGTACAGGTCGCTCAGGCCACGGTCACGTAGACCGAGCTGGCCACAGCTGGGCCCGTCGCGGGGCTGGAACGACGCTGACTCCTGAGCACCAGCGAGAGCGTCCGCTCGGGGCCCTCCGGCTGACGGCTGCGCCTACGCGGTGTGTCGGTTCTGAGCCCAGCGTGGCGCTCTCCTCGTGCGGGCTGGGAAGAGACCGCGCGTGAACGTGCCGTGTGAACGTGCCACGTGAACGTGCCGCGTGCACGCCCTGGGAGGACAGAGCGCAGCCGGCACCATCGGAACCGACGCCTGCGCACGCGGCCAGCGGAGAGCGCAGGACGCCCTCCGCGTCTGTCCCTCCGCTGGTGACCGTGTCCCGCATGGCCGAGCCTCTCCACGGACACACCCGGCCCACAGGCCGGCGGGGCCGTCACCGACGCCGGGGACCCAGCTCTCCCGCTATACGCTTGTTGTTATGTCAGAATTCCCCTCCCTTCCTGGAGAAGCGGCAGGACACACCACTCAGACGCCCGGGTGATGTGCCAGCCTTGCCACCCGGGCCACGCGGGAGCGGGCCTTCTCGCCTCGTGCTGGTCCCTTCCGTCTCCCTCCGCACACACCCGCGCACAGCCGACGACTCAGTCTTCAGAGCGCGCCCTTCGCTCTCCGGAGTCCGCGAGCAGCCGCCGGCCGTGGGTAGCGGAGGAATCAGCACAGCCCGCCTGCGCCGAGGCAGCTGCTGCTGGAGGCCGGCGGGGCCGCACGCGCCTCCCCAGGCCCGCCGGGGCGTCTCCGCACAGCTGTCCCCGCACTCGTGTCGGCCTCACCTTGCCTTAAATAAGCGCAGGGCTCAGGACCGACGCGCCTGGGACACATGAGCGCTCCGACTGCCACAGTCGCCCTGCTGGCGGGAGAGGCCGCCCGGCCTGCTGAAAGCATTGCTGATTCTTCACGCCTTGAGGACGTAATCGCAGCCTGCAGACTTGAGTTACACACAGATAACAGCTGCCCTGCTCTGGGAGGCACCGAGCCGTCCGCAGGAGGGGTTCTGCCATAAATCCCCTTGACACGGGACGGCAGTCACGCTGACGGTGCCATCGGGGGCATCGTGGGACACCTGCCAGCCCCGCAACCCAGAGCCCTTTTAACTCTTAATTTATGATTCGCACTTGAGGCAAATCTGCTGTCATTTGAAAAGACAAATGTGCACTGGAGAAAACGAATTCTCTTTGAAACACAGCTGGAGCGGCGTCCTGGGCCTCGCGACCTCTAGTCCCTTACAGAGAAACTTCCACCAGGAGCAGAAAACCACAAACAAATGTGGCAGCAGATGACACTGATGGTCTGATCTGCTGTAAAATACCAGGCAGTGTCGTGGAGAAGTAGGTAAAAATGATCCTAGTGGGAAAATAATATGCATATTATTAAATACATGTATTTAATGTGTATCTCTATATACGCATTTGTTCTAGACGTTGAACCATGGCCTCCACACTGAGATTCATCACTCCTTACATCTTTTTAATATTGATAAATTAAATTGGCCAGGCTGTACTCAAACTTGTGATCCTCCTGCCTCAGCCTTCTAGGGTGCTGACATTATAGGTGCTGCCCATGGCAGATAGACAGTTATAAGTTTTTAATTGTACTTTTTAAGAATGGCTCCTGCAGGACCACCACTGAAGGTTACAGTGTCTCTCTCCCTTCCAGGTAACACTGCAAAGAAAGAAACAGGCGTCCTAAGCCTTGAGCCGGACCCGCGCCCTTCCACCGGCAGTGCCGGGACAGAGCCCCGCGGGCCGGCAGCGCCTCACAGCCCAGGCTTCCCCGGGCCAGCGGGTGCACGCGGGCAGACCCGGACGCAGGGAGCCCGTCACACTGGCCCAGCCGCGGCCCCTCTCCGCCGGAGCACAGCTCCTCCCACTCCGTGTTGACGCCACGCGCACAGTCTTCATCGAACAAGACTGCAAGCCTGGCCTTTGGCGGCAAATTGAAAAGGAAATTTAAGTCTCTTTTTCAGGGTAATTCACCTGCTCAGCAGTTTTAGACCATCATCGTTTGGTTTGGGGTGATTTCTAGTTTTTTAAATTTACTTTTTAAAATTCAGAATTCATGTTTAACCAGTTATAAAAAAGTCAGACTGTTTAGCAATCTATTTCATAATAAAGACAAAAGATCATATTTTCCACGGGGCAAAATATAGCTGTACAGCTGATCTAAAATGAATGTGTGACTTGCAGGAACTGGATCAGCAGTGCACTTTATGGGAATTTTCTAACTTTTTATATTTGAGGAGACAGTTGAATTATGTTGTCACCGTTACATTTGAACACATATTTCAGACACTGTTACATTCACACTTTAAGCTCTGAATGAAGAAAGCTGTGTAACGTTTATATTTTGAAAACATGAGGATTTGATTCAGCTCATCATTCTGCTTACCTCAACTTCTACCTCAGTGCAGTAGAAAAGGTCTCTGTCTCAGCAAGGTGCTCCACAGGACGCACTGATCTGCAGAAGTAGGAAAACCTTGGTAGCAACTACGGCCTCCGGGAAACGAGTGCCCCTGGAGACACAGAGGCGCCGGAGGGCCGCGCCCGGGACCCAGTGTGCGCCGGCCGGGCTCTTGCGCTTCACGGGGCGCTCTGACGCCCGCTCCGTCCCGCGCGGCGGAGGCTCGTGGAGGAGGAGCTGCAGGGACAGCGGAAGACCCCGGGGTGCAGCTCCGTCCCCCCATCCCGCTCCCGCGTCCCGTCCCGGCCACCAGCTGCCGGCTCTCTTCCCACCCAAGTGCGGCTGAGCACTGAGACGCACAGCACCCAGGTGCGACTTTCTGTTTTGTTTCTCTCCTTGCAGGGCTGGTGCAAAGGAAAATGCGTTGCGCACTGAGAAGACAGGCGGCAGACAGATAGTTATTTGCCCTGCAAGACAAATTAATTCCTTTTTGTTTGCTTCCAACCTGAAAGCACCAGAAATGTAAGCAGGAGTGTTTGGATTCCTCGCGAAGGGGGGAAGTAGAGGCATTTTAGCAGACGGACGCTGAGCGCAGGAATTCACTAAGAACACGGGTAAAATCTATACCAAGATAAATCGCTGTTGTGAGTTACATTGTCCTCTGCACATTTGTCCTTCCAGAGTTTAACATTCCTGGCCCTGAAACACACCTTATTTACTTACGGGCTCTGAGGACTTTGTTTGAGATGTGGAACATGTTAGAAAATGGATTTTAATTAATTTCACATGCATTATTTTCTAATTAGGGGTATCTCTCAATTTTGTTTAGGTGAAGGGATTCTTTTATGCCGCTCCGAATGGTTTAAGGCATCAGTGTTTAGAGGCACTGGACGAGCAATCACGGACCCGTTTCTCCTTGTTTTTGTAGCGCCGGAGAGACGAGGCATTTCCCACACAAAGGCCTCGGGCAGAGATGCCGCCGTCCTCCAGGACGCAGGGCGCTGAGGGTGAGAACCCAAGACTCAAATCCCGGAGAGGGCCAGGCCGTGCGGTGTGCGGGGGCCGGGCCCCCACCCGTCCGGGAACCTGTGGAGGGGAGCGCGGTGCCGGCCGTGCTCCAGGGTGTGCACACCAGCCTGGCCGGGCCCTGGCGCCGCGGAGCTGCTCTGAACATGAATGCCGCGTTGGCTGCTCAGAGACACTGGGCAAAGACGGGACCGTCTAGGGGTCGGGCGGGGCCAGGATGTTACGTGGTGAGTGGGGCTGGCCTTGAGCTCGGCCTAGTTCTCCTCAGGAGCAAGACGCTGCCTCTCCCTTCCGGCCTCCCACTTCTGACGTTTTCTGGAACCAAAGCATAAAATAAACAATTCTCACACTTCGGTCCTTGATTTATTATTACTTGTTATCATACTTTTTCTTTGGTCTGTTTTTCCTAGTAAGTCCATATATATTTACACAAAGGTTCATCATAAATATTTGCATTTAATGCCTGTCAAAGATTTTTAAAAAGCGAGAAAGGGGTGTCTGAGTGTTCATCTCCACTGTGTGTGATTTGGACCTCTTTTTGGCTTTTCTCCCTCAGGGTGATTTCTACTCAGTCTCTTCTCTAGGACACTCAGTTTATGGGCTCAGTTTATCAGCTCCAGGTCCAAAGAGCTGAGACTCTCAGCCATTTCTGCAAGACAACACGAGCCCTGGGAGGGGAGGCAGAGCCCAGGGCCGCGGGTGCCGGGGACGGGGCCGGCCAGTCCTGCAGGGCTACGGCTGCACCACGACGAGACGCGAGCGTTGACCCGGTGGTGGCCAGGTCCGGGCTCTCGTCCACTTGCTCAGCTCCAGTCTGAACTTCCCAGAATTAATCAGTGCAGAAATTATAGCAATTTATCAAATTTTCTTTTGTACCTCACATGCATATCTACTTTCCCGAAGACTTTAATTTTAGGATTTCATAAGTGTAATAGTCTTCCTTAACCCTGCTCCACACCAGTCAAATTAATTCAGGAAGATAACGTGCATCCAAATGGATACATTTTCAGAATTAATCAAGCTGCCACTGTGTTCTCATAATAGAGATTATCTGTAGCCCTTTGAGGTGCCGAGGAGCGGAGTAGCTGACACAACATGGTTGGATGGCGTTAGTTCCCTTCCTCCGCTTAGGGTTCTCACCTGGCGGATTGGGCCCAGGCGCCTCGTGCGGGGGGGGGGGGGCGCTGTGTGCTCCGTGGGGAGCCCCGCAGACCCACCGTCCTCCAGGTGGACCAGCTCTTCCCGCCCTGGATCCCAGACTCCCACCTGGAAGCAGGTGAATTTCCCTTGATTAATCTGCCCAAGATAGGGTACGGCTTTTATAACACTGTATGAAATTACCAACTTCCCGCTGGGAAAATGAGACACATAACTTAAGAAGAGTTTAAATTATTAATGAATATGGCAACGTTCTGGGATGAATTCACTTGTAAAGTCTTCATAAATAATCTAGTTTTAAAAATTCATCAGCAAAAATATTGAAAATACTGATTTAAAGACACCATGTTTTATCATTTTAAAGGTGTCTCAGTAAGATCTGTAACAGCGTCCAGTTAGTTCACAAGAGCTGAGTTTTTATATGGAACCGTGTTTTTATTCATGGCGAATTTACCTGAAGCATCTTGCTGCTAAAAGAAATGCAGCGGTGGAGGAAGAAGAGGATCCCTGGACCGCTTGGAGGAGGAAGAGGATCCCTGGACCGCTTGGAGGAGGAAGAGGATCCCTGGACCGCTTGGGGGCCCAGGTGGGCAAGCTGTCCACTGACAGCCAGGACTTCCTTCACGCAGCCCCGGAGCATCTCCTAATTATTCAGCCTGGTGTACAGAAGGAATTTGATGGGAAGCTTTTGAAAAGGAGCATTTTCAATAAAACATGTTTGTTACCCATAAAACAAAGAGCTCCACAATTGTACTTCTAATTTTAATTTTATATATGGCCATAGAAGACAACCAAATTTATTCTTATCACTATAAATATGTAGTTTTTCTTTTTCCCCTAGACATCCTTTTCAAATACATTTAATGTCACTGTGAAAAATGCAGATTTCCTAGAGGATTTCAGCTGCAGGGTGTGAGCCGCTTTTAGGGCTGGAGCTGTGGGCGAGGCCTGGACAGAGACTGGGGGCTCAGGACCTTACGGGGTCCCCCAGCTGCTCAGGCACGGGCCCTGTCAACGCGGAACTCAGGAGCTCCGGAGACTCAACCGGGCCGCTCACCATCCGGTTCTGAAAACACAGCCGTCCCGTGGCACTCCCTGGAGAGTGCCACCGGGAGTCCACAGAGGGCAGATCCCTGACAGTCCAGGGCCCTGGAAGCGGCCATGCGGCCGAGGTCTCATCATTTCTAGACGCTGTGTCAAATGCACGTGAATGATCCATAAATATTATTTGTTTTGTTTAAAGAACAGTGATGAGGAAAGAGGTCTAGACCTGCTCAGCACAAACACAATGTTTAAAGAATATTCTTAACATGCATTCTGTTGATTCTAAGACTCTGTGCATGGAGCACTAGCTGTAGTGTAAAAAAAAAAAATCTGCTTACACTTTGAAGTGAATATTGTAGTTTAGGAAGACCACTTTATTTTATTATTATTGCTGTTATTTGGAAGTACAGTCCTTTTTATTCAAAAATTAAATTTAAAGAAATTTGAAATTACACTCACTTTACACTGAAATTAAGCCATGAAGCGCTCTAAGCTGCAACTTGCTGAAGTATATCAATTCCTTTTCTTTTACACCAAAACAGCTTGCACAGAGACGGAACTCCTGTGTGCAGGACAGATCGACTGGACTTCTGTCCTCCTTGGGGGCCCCTCCCTGGTGAACAGGGACGCTCTGAATTTACGTATGTGCTGCACCTGGGTAGTACCCGCTCCGGCGACCCGAAGGGCACCTTGCCTCGAACACTCCACGTGGTTGTCAGAGCTTGGTGCACGTAAGTTTGGTGAACACGACACGGCACTCTGACATTAGGGTCCGGTACGAGGCGACATGTGGTTTCCCTATGGGAATGTTACACCGAGTTATTAAACACCAACTTATTAAAAATATAAAGGAATCACCCATCTCACAGTTCTGGTTGTTGGACATCTCTTTCCAAAATGTCTGAGACCTTGCAGAGAGGAAGCACGTGGCACATCTCCAGGCTCCAGAGTCGCCACGAACTGGCGATGCTGCGCTCGACCGTCTCCAGGTCCAGGTCCGGCCTCTGCCGTCACGGGGGTCTTGTCTCTGTCCTGTTCCTCTCCTGGGGCTCCAGTCACACTGCAGCGGGGCCAACCGTGGGCCAGGGTGACTCCTTACTTACCCATGATACCTGCAAGCAGACGGCTTCCAGGTGAGGTCACTTCTCGAGACACTGGGACTTAGGACTTCACACTAGGTGTGTGTGAGTGTGTGTGTGTGTGTGCACACATGTGTTAGAGAGAACACTTAGCTCAGGGCCTGTTGATTATAGCATATAAAACTAGTCTACTTGTTTCAAATTGCTGTCATAACACATTATCAAAAAGTTAGTGGCTCCAAACTATAATTATTTTTCAGTCTAGAAGTCGCAAGTGTTAACTGAGCATCCCTGGCCTAACTCTAGGTGTCAGCCGGGCTGCCTCCTCTGTTGGAAGCTCCAGAGAAACACGTCTGCTTGTCATCTCCAGCTTTAACAAGCCTCCTGAATGCCTCGGTTGGCTGTTCCTCCCTCTACCTTCAGGGTGAGGAAGGGCTGGCTGGGCTCTCCCCACAGCACCATCCCCTTGTCTGCGTCTTGAATACCTTCTTCCCCATTTCAGTAGTACTGTAAATGCAGGGACCTAACTCTCTAGCCCATGAGAATTACCCCCTGTAAGGTCAACTCATCAACAACTGAAATTCTATCAACACTCTATCACTCCTTTGCCATTTAATAGAACATATTTATGAATTTCCATGGGGAGATTTTCAGCCTAAGAATCCATTAGTCTGCCTGCTGTACCCAATCCAGATTTGCTCCTTTGTAAGTTGAGAGCAGGAAAGAGATTTTTTTACCCAGAATGCCCTGAGTTTAGCTGTGCATTAATGGCTGCCTCTGGATGTCTGTCACATGACCAGGAGTGGGCAATTCTGGATCTTCCTTCCTGAGCTCCTAGTGCAGATTAGACTCCACATGGAAATGGGAGAATGAGAATTGTTATAACTCAGTTTCATTCCTAATTTAGTGACAACTGCAGGAGGAGCACGATGGACATTTTCCCAGGAAGAAAGGCCTGGAAATTATCTCAAGTGCAACTAAAATTTAGCAAGAAGAGATGGCAGAATGAAGCTAATGCAGAGTGGAATTCCTCAGAGGTCAGGGGGCCTTTCCAGACTTGAAGCTCAAAAACTATTCCAGTAGAAGCCAGGATTACAGGTAGGGAGGAGGTGTATGCTAAGCGCAGAGGCGAATGGACCAAGTGTCTGCAGAGCGGAAGTGCTGTCGGGAGAGGCAGTTCGGCCCAGATGGCCTGTGTGTCTGACGATGGATCAAGAGGCCTCTCCCGGCCCTGGGGCCTGGTCCCTTCCAAATGCGACGAAATCTTCCCCTCCCTCCTCAGACGTACGCACACACGTGCACGTGATCCTCTCTCACAGGCTTCCGGGGCATCTGTGGTTTTTATGATTAAACAGAAAACCCAACATCTGCAGCTTGAAGGAAGAGAAGTGAATTTGGCTCAGGGAGGCCGGGCAGCCGGTCTACCGTCCTCCAGCGTCAGGCTGGAGAAGGCGTGGTGGATCGGCGTGCAGTAGGAATGCTATTTACAGGCAGGGAAGAGCCATGGCCACAGCCCAGCCCTCTGAGTCCTCCCTGAGTGACTGGCCTTTCTGAGCAGGCCCATCTCCAAGTATCACTTTTCAGAGGTATTTTAGATACAAACAATAGCAGACACTGTATTTTCTCCCAGTCTACGGTTTCTTCACTTTTTATTTTGATTTTCCTTGAGTCAGATTTTGGTTTTGATAAGATCTGATTTATCAATTATTTATTCTTAGAATCATGTCCTTGCCTTTCTTCCCAGTCACTCGCTGCCTGCTAGGCCCACTCTGGAGGCGGCTGAGAGCAGCACCTTTGCCGCCCCTGAGAAACCAAAACCTTTCGCACTGAGCCACCCATAGGACATCTTTTCTAGGTTTTTTTTTTTTTTTTTGAGACAATGTTTCCTCAGTTTATGAAGGTGCTCGGGGTGAGCAAACTTATGATTCTACTGGCTCAGCCTTCCAGAATTGTGCCCCCAGGCCTGGCTATCTCTGTTCTTATATGAAAATTTTTGCTTACTCTAAAATTTCAAAGATTTTTTTCCCTACTCTTTTTTTTCTAAAGGCTTTATTATTTTAGCACTTGGATTTGTGGTGATGGCTATTTTGAATAAATTTCTGAGGCATTTAAATTTTATTCTGAATGGCAATGTGCAATTCAATGAATTATTGTAAAGATGACTTATTCAATTATCTTGGAAACTGCCACAATAATTTGACCATAAATATAAGGATTTATTTCTGAACTTCTTATTCTTTTCTACTACCCAATATTATTACTTTTTCCATGGTAGTGCAGGGTCGTGGTTATTGATTATATAGTAAATTTGGAAATCAAGAAGCATAAATCCTTCATTTCTGTTGTTTTTTAGATGCTTTGAATTTTCTGTAGACTCTGGGATTTGTTTAATTTACCTCAGTTTTTCTCTTTTCTAGACTTCACATAGGATCATTATAATTGGTGAAGTTTAATGCTTTTTATTCAAACGTTGAATATAATATTTAGTACTTTTTAAAATTATAGAGCATTTCAACTTTAGAATTTTATTTATTAAAGTATTTTCCCTCTTCTTATCAAGGAAATCTGCTGATTTATTGTTGTCATACCTTCCTTTATTTCTTTAACGCTGGTTGCCTTTACTTTGTTGGAAATATTTATAATTCCTACTTTAAACTTTTTCAACAAAGTCTAATACCTGGGTTGCTTACTTAATTTCTATTCTTGGCTTGTTTTCCCTAAAATATGGATGAAATGTTATTATTTCTCTGCGTGTCATTTTTAAAAATTAAAAAATGGACACTTTAACGCTACATTGCAGCGACTCTACATTCATGTTTTTTCGCACCTGATGATTTTGGTCTTTGGGTTTTCATTTGTTAGTTTCTTCATTTCTCTGCTCAGCATCTTACTTTGGATGTCTGTTTTTCCCATGGTGTGGGGCCAATGTTGCTTTTGTTTTGTTTGTTTATTCTTGTTTTTAAGTTTGGCTGTCCGGAATTTTTTCCCTCTGCCTGCCTAGCTTACTTTTCAGCCGATGATTAGAAAAACGTTGAGCTCGAGCATCTGGAGCCAGCCAGGCTCCCTGTGCCATCGCATGACTGTGTGGACGGGATGGTGTGCAGGTTCGCCCCCCAGCTTCCCGCCAGCATCTCCCACGTCTCTGCACATGTGAGCCTGAAGGGTGCCAAGTGTGGGTGGCCGTGCTCTGCTCTGGCGTCCAGACTCCAGCGAGAGCATGATTGCTTCGGTCAGAGCCCAGTGCGATCCCTGTGCTGATAACGTCAGTGTGGTCATGGGTCACGGGTCCAACTTGAGTGGGTTCCCTGGACCACAGAAGCAGAGTGGAGGTTCTCACGGCCTCAGCCCCGCAGAACCTCGGCAGCCCTGGGCCGGGAGGGATGGGAGCAGCCCCGGGCAGGAAACCCGAGGATCCCACCTCTCCCTCCCTGCTTTGGGGTTTCTCAGGCACGAATGCCGCCCTGATGGTTGGAAGCCTTTGTTACATTTCTAGAGCAGCTGCATGGCTCCCCTGAGCCCAGCAGTGGGGAGGTCATGCCCAACACCCTTGCTTTGCCATAGCAGGGAAGCCCTTGCCCAGAGATCTCAGGGGTTACACAGAGATCTGTCTCTGCACGTGCACAACCGTGACTGATTCTCTCTGACATAGGTGGAGACAGTCGGGGACGCCCCTGCCGTGGCATCAGGGCTGCGGCTCTGTGGTCCTCCCAGGCCATCCCCGGCCCACGGTTCCCACTGCCCAGCACCGCTGTGGCGTGAGAGAGCAGGAAGCCCACCTGGCGGCACCAGACCGGTCACTCACTGGTGTCCACTTTCCGAACCCCCAGCTTCTCTGCGTGGCCAGAGGGGCATCCAAGCTTTTCCTCAAGGCCAGGTACATAAAGCCTCCTGAAGAAGCTGAGAGAACTGTATCATTATCAAGAACAGTGACTTCTGTTTATGATTTGGAGAACTAGGCTAGAATATCCTTCAATTTCTGAGTTGATAGTTATATATACTGTGTGATTTTAACTAAAATATTAACTCATGTCCAATTATAAATCATCATGAATGTTCACTTACAGACCATTTACTTTATTATTAATTTTTGTTAAATTACACATACATGAAATTCTTTGCTATAAAATAATGAAACTGCTTTCTGGTTCAGACTGTGGTTTACTTTTTAAAGGTTGTGACTTTATAAGACTTTATTTTGTGTCAGCACGTGTTAAATCCTCAACATATGTAAGACTTTTAAAAAGTCTTTCTGTGATTCAAATAAGTAGAATTAAATATAACATACATCTCACAATATAATTCTCCTAATTCAGTCCTGCAATGACTTAGCAAAAGGTGTTTTCTAATTGTCTCCTCTGCGCAGCCAGCAGCGGGGTTAGGTTCGTGTGATCCGGGGCAGAAGGAGCCGCCTGTGGTTCTGTGTCCCCCACACTCTGGGGAGATGCCCGGGCTTGATCTCACCGCAGCCCATGGGCTTTGCAGACGATGGATGGAGTAAGTGCCAGGAGCTCAATTCACAATGAGGATACTGGACTATATCTTTGAATTCAAATAACTTTCCAAATTCCGGGTAGGTTTCCATTTTTTTCTTTTTAGAAATAAAATCACTTTGAGCTATAATCATGAAAGTGCTTTCATATTATGTTAAAATCATCGCTGTTATATACAAAAGCTTATTTTGTAGAACGTTCCTTGCGCTGAATGCTGATGAGCCTGTATGCTATTTCCGTCCTGGAGAAGTGAGAGCCTTGCAGGAAGTTGCTAATGGCCACACATGTGGAGACTTGTTTAGGTCCCAAGGCTCGTAGATGACTGAGCTCAGCCCTGAAGCAAAGAATTGAATGTATCCTACCTTTTCTTCCCTCAGCATTGAGAGGCAATAGCTAGGCGTTTTGGTAGTAGGTAGGGCTCATTGAACTTCAGTGAATATTGAAGAGTAGTTATCATAGAGTAGAACAATAAATGTGTAAGGATGACACATCGGTGTCAACTTACATGAAAAATAGGACCCTGCTCATTCACTTTCCAAACGACACCACAACTCAAATGATTGGGTTCACTCAACTTGCACCTCAGTCCAAGGCCAGCGGACTACGGGGGAGAGAGGCCTAGATGCAGCCTGAGAGGCCAGACGACAGCGGGGAGCCCGATGAGTCCCCCTCCCAGGCACACAAATCCAGCTCCGGCACCTGAACACCAAGCCAGCCACGAGCCCACGGAGAGTCTCCTAACCAGAGAAGGTTGTGGCCGTTTGTGTTCTAACCCTAACCCTTACCCAAACACTAACCCTAATGCTAACCCTAAACCTGACCCTAAGCTAACTCTAAACTTGGATATAACCCTAACCTAACCCTAACCCTGACCCGAACACTAACCTTAATGCTAAACCTAAACCTGACCCTAAGCTAACTCTAAACTTGAACATAACCCTAACCCTAACCCTGACTCTAAAACCTAGCCCTAAACCTAACCCTTAACCTAATCCTGATCCTAACCCTGACCCTAACCCTAGCCCTAAACCTAAACCTGACCCTAACCCTGACCCTAACCCTAACCCTGACCCTAAACCTAACCCTAACCCTAATCCTGACCCTGACCCTAACCCTGACACTCCCTGTGGACCTTGCGCGTGTCTGTGTGGTCCGCTATCAAAGTCCACCCACAGGTATGGCATGTCATTTTTAAGTAAAGTATTATAAAAGATTAATTCTGTGTGAAGTTTGAATTCATCAAAATCACTTTAGATCCCAAACTCTTCTTATCCTCTCACAAATCACCTATCAAGACCACAAATAGTATCAGTGTGCTTTCAAATATATTTTAGAGGAAAGACCACAGACATGAATATAAAAAATGGAAATTGGACTTAGAATAATGAGCTAGGTGATGAAATGCCAGTGCACTAGAGCAGTGAAAATGTGGAAGAGCAGTATGATGGCAGGGAAGCAAAGCCACGAGAGTAGCCGTTAGCGTCCTGTATGACAGAAGAATACCGGAAATCTCAACAAGAAGTTGCCATTGTGGCTGAGTAGGGAACGTGAGCACATCTCCTCCGGCCCCTGCACAGGTGATGCGGCTCAGCCCTCGATCAGCAGAGGTCAAGACCAGAGAGAACCAAGAGCCCAAGTCAGAGACAGCTGCACTGAGCCACACCTGTTTGAAATCAGCAGAATCCATTTGTAGCCTTGCGCTTTGTCTCTCTCTTGACCAGACACACACACACTTGCACTGTGTGCAATTCCCTACTTTCCAGGAGAGGAAAGGCACTCTCAAGGTGAAGGAAACTAAACTTCACCTTTAGACATGAATTTGGGGAGCTGAGTTTGCATCGGAACTCAGCCATGCGGAAGACACATTTGACGGAGGTAAAGGAATAAGGTAGAGAGAAGGAAGCGCAGGTATCAAATAACAGCTGCCTGCTGCAGAGATAGGACAGGATTAGGAAAAGCAGGCTCAGATCACTTGCGTGGAGATGCACGTGCTCCCTTAAGAGATTCTGCTTTGCGTAGAGTCCTAATATATGAGATATTATCTGAATTCTAGCCCTCACTTCTACCCTTCACTAAGCTTTCCCAATATATCGTCTTTCAAACTTGAAAGAATTCTCCTTTTTTAGTCTCCTGGCATTCTCCTTTGAACATCTTGGCTTCAGACAATTAGAAATTTCTAAACTGAAATTGCTGATGAAATCCACAGCAGATGTGAGGTGGCTATAAAACTTGCGAACAAGGAACACCTCTTCTCTGAATTCTTGTTCTACTGTGCGATATGCACCCTTCCCCAAAGGCTAGTTTCATTGCTATTTTAAACCTAGAGTGAAAGACAAAAGGCTATGTCAGTTTCTGCTACAAACACAATAAAATTAATAACCATTTTTTCTTTCCCTTATTCCTGCATTTTCTTTCTTTGTTATCATTTTTTAACTTCCCAGAACCAGGCAAATACAGGAATTGTGAAGGCACTGACAAGATGAAGGGATTCTTCTCACTTTCCTGAAAATGTAAAGCGAGAATGCAGAGCGGTGGTGAGGGGAGTCTTGCCTGCTCCGTGTGCAGACCGCCAAGTCTCCTGGGAGCCAGGGCTGCGTAGGGCATGTGCGCCTCTTCCGCAGCAGCTTTTGCCAGCAGATCTGGACCGTTCGAGAGCACGGAATGCTAGCTCCACATCCAGGCATGACTCCTTATCAGTTTTTTTCTGCACGTTCTACTCAACACTAAGGATTCCTGCTCTGTCCATAGCAGCCTTCTTTTTCTGCTCATTGTGTTCAGTGTCCTCTCCTTGTGCATCTGAGAATGCCTGGATAGAATTCGACGAGAGTCCGATGTCTGTGTGTCATCTCTCTGAGGAGCTGTTTGTGATTGTAAAGGAATGTTTTCCTGCACTAATTCTTATGCTTTCTCTGTCAACTAATTGGACTGGCTTTGACTCATATATTCATGATAAGAATGTCCCTGGTGGATGGGGAGGTTCTGTTAAAAAACTTTTACATATTGACATTTGTTTGAATCAGACTTCTCTTTGTGTTTTTCAAGTGTGCTATGGAAACATTTTAAAAATCCAACATATTTTGCTAGTTTTATTACTCTACTGTATAAATACCATGAAATCATGGAAGACAGGGGCTGAAACATATGTCAAAGCATCACACTAACCAGAGGCTGCTAACATAAGAATTAAATTGCAACTATTCAAACCCTATAATATCCAGTATGTCCCATTTGATTTCATTTTAGCAGTAAAGCCAAAATTTTTAAATGTTAAGATATTTGGAAAGGGCAAGGTTTTGTTTTTATCTACAGAACCAGGACTGAGCTTTTACTGGTGACTACATTTCCTTTTTATTTGGCAAACAAAAACAATAATTCTAAAGAAAATTATAAAAAGCTAAATAAAAACTGGGCTAATTGTTTCACTGCCACAAAATTTCTCCTAACATCTAGTAAAGAATTGTTTTTAAAAATCAGTTTACTTGGGCTGGAGGGTTAGCTCAGTGGTTCTGGTGCCTGCCTTGCAAGCACAAGGTCCTGAATTCAATCCCCAGTAACCACATACAATGCTGGGCGTGGAGACTCACGCCCACCAGCCATCAATACCACATACCACAGTGCCGGGCGTGATGGCTCACGCCTGTCATCCCAGCACTCGGGAGGCAGAGACAGGAGGATTGCTGAGTTCCAGGCTTGCCTGGGCTACAGAGTGAGCTCAGAGCCAGCCTGAACTACAAAGTGAGACCCTGTTTCAAAAAAAAAGATCAGTTTACTTAATAAAGAGTACTGGATCAAAAGTATGAAAGTATTTATTGTCTTCTTTATGAAATAGCTGATCCAGTGTCAGGATTTACTGTGTCCCAGAGGCCTGGGAAAACTGAAACCACATATAACTCCTGCATGTTGATGTAGTTTCCTTTATTCTGAAATTTAAATATAAATTTGTGTACAAGGTATTTAATTTTGTCATTTGTATGTCATATGTTAAAAATGGGACATGTTAAAGCAATAGAAAATTATCTACTTTACTTGAAAAATCAGCTATCTTGAGCAGTATGTAATTGGCCAGGAACATGTCTCAGAATGACTATTAATAACCCTGTAGTCTGTGGTTAGACTGAATTCCAGCTGGACAGGACTGAGATTCCTGGGGAAGCGCCTGGGGCGTGGGCACTGTGCCGGCCAGGGCCTGGGCGCTCTGGTGACTTCCTGGGATCCAGCCGGATTTGGGTGACTGGGCGTGTCCCGGTGAAGGGGATTCAGGTTGTGGTAAAAATATGGCGAGTGTTTAACATTTTTTACAAGATCGTATTAGAATAAAAGACACTATGCCACTGGCCCAGCTCAGAGGAGCCCCTATGCAGGACACACTTTCTTCGTTCTCTGCACCTTCTGCAGCAGCTCTGCAGCCTCTCTCCCGCGTGTCTGTCAGGCACTGTTACCGTGGTCTGTGTCCTGCCTGGGTTCTGGAGGCGTGCAGCAAGTCTTGCTAAATGCACATGAAGGTGTGCCCTTGTCCACCGTATTCACTAGACCTGGCACCCTGAGGCTTCTGGCTCTTCTCCAAGTAAAAATGGCCATGAAAAGCAACATTTGGAATTGCTTCAGGACGCGGAGGCAGTCACAGTGACACAATGAAAAGCACTCAGCCGAATTCCCAAAGGCCTTCAGAGAGCAGCAGGAGTGGTAAGTGCGCTCAGTGCCAGAGAGAGTGAGAGCGGCCACACTCCACCCTGCCTTTCCTTCCTGTTCTTCCCACCCTGGAGCCGGCCAACCAGGGACTGATCCCTCTGAAACTGGGCTAAAACTAACGTCTTCTTTAAGTTGTGATGTCAGATGTTTTATGGCAGAAATAAGAGTGTTGACAATAAAACTCTGTGGGTGAATTCAGTGTTTTTTGAGTGGGCATGCTGTTGAACAATAGAGTAAAAGAGAAAAAAACAAATTGCATAGCTTTCAATAATACCCCTAAAGTGAGTTTAAATTCTGTCTTTTGTTACAGTCTATGTGAAGCATCTTCTCTTTTCTGCTATTTACAGACTGTCATGTCGGACACAGGATTAATCACATGCCCGCGTAAGTTCCAAAGTCCTGCCTGTAACGTGGGCGTGTGTGTTTGGTGGGCAGTAGTAATTCCAGCACCAACTCGCTGTGGGCGTGGCTGCCCCAGCCCAGGAGAGTTACCTGGCTTATTGTGGACCACCGTCTTCCTTATTTTCCAGGCCTCATCCATCTTAGTTTGCCAAGATATCATCTATTCTGATCTTTTCTTCCAGACAGCTTAGGAGGGTAATTATTTCTTGAGCTCATCTTTATCTTTACTTCAGTGACTTCTCCTGTGAGGATGGGAATAATTTTTGCTAGTGGCCTTTACTCTACATCACTGCCTCACACATGGAAGAACATATCTGTGTTCAAAGGAGGTGACATTATTCTAAAGAAACTCGAATACATTGTACTTTATGTAGATAGAGCATAATCAACAACCAACTTTGAAACCTAGCTGGTTGATAACAGAATATTTCAATCCATGGTTTCCAACCAATGAAATTCAGCCCTATATAGCTGGGCAGAGGGTAATTGGGAAGCCTGGGTTTCGTGTGGCTGGTACGCCTCCCAGTCGGACCGACTGCGTGTCTGACCGTGGTATCAGAGCTCCCGATGGGCACGAAGGCATTTCTCTCCCGTGAGGGTGCTGTGCATGGCGGGGGCGCCTGCCCTCCGAGGGGGGGTTAGGTGTTGCTCACCTTCCCTTGGGGCTGACCCAGCTCCTGCTGGCTCCCATAAGGAGGCGTCGCCGCCTGCTGGCCTTGGCCTACCGACTGTTAGGCCCGTCCGCCGCTGCTGCATTTTCTGTCCTCGTGGACAGGTCTCCTCTCAGGGTTCAGCACGGGAGGAGCTGGGCTCACCATCTCAGGGCTAAGGAGGGCCGTGGGCAACTCCTGTGGTTACTGTGACCGATGTCACCTTCCTTGTGAAGCCAGCTGCACCCAGGATGCTGGCAGGGGTAGGGAACCAGGAGAGGCACGGTGCAACATTTCCTTACCTGTTCCTTCTTCCAAGAGTTGAAAGTTTCCAAATTCATAGGGAGATTATGGACAGGTGCAATATGCCAAGTTTTTAAATCTTTGTTCTCCAAAAGCTACTATTAAGGGAATTAAATACACATCATATTAAGTACTCAGAACTTAAAGATTTATTTATATAATCAGTGAGATGGAGCAATTTCACTCCAAGCTGAAACTGAAATAAATGGCTTTAAAACAAGCATGTAACCGGACATGAAGCCAACTCACCATCTTTAAATTAGGTGTAATATTTATGAAAAATCGTCTTCTAAAATGAATGTTTCTTGGAATGCAATTCAAGTTTGAGCTTCTAAAAGACTTAGCACGATGGAAAAGCTTGTTCCTTCAGTATTCCTTTAAAAAATGTAAAATGACAGAGCTTATTCAATCCGAAACCTAGCCTTTAACAAGCTACCACGAACCCTCAAACCTCCTTCTCAGGGTGTCCTGCCCTGGCTAGGGCAGCGGCATGCTGGAGAGGCCTGTTCGCCCACTGCCTTCTTCCCACTCACGTTCCTGGACTCTGAACTCCTCGGAGAACTCCCGGGGATCAGAAAGTGTGCATAAAACACCAGAAATACACTTTTCTTCTCTTTTAGAAAACAGCAGTGTAGACTTTAAGTATACAAGTGACAAAGCTTTAAAGTTTTTAAAGTATATTCCTGATATTAAACACTTATATCAAGTAAATCATACTTTAATATACAATTAAATTAATATACAAACTTTACTAAAATTTCAGACTTGGTAGCATTATATAAACTAATGTAAATAAGCAAATTAATTAGGTAAAGCTTAAATAGCTGTTACATGAACCATACTTTATGAGCCGTTGATTCAAACTGGAATCACTGTGGGAATTTAAAAGGGGTCATTCCCTTAATTCATGAGTGCAGTGCTTGCTCTGCTGAAATACAAGCACAAATTACTAAGGCACTATTCAAAATAAAATAAGCAAAACCATTACAATTTTCCTCCAAACGTTTGAGTAACCTGGTGACGGGTCAGTGCCCTACTCAGTGCTCGGATATCAGCCTATGCCATGCTCCACTTGGCTGTGAAGAATTCTCTGTTCCAGCTGTCACTGGACGCCGGTGCCCGTTATAGAGCATGGACAAAGACACAGTCCCCCGCGTGCCTTACAATTGCTTTTTAATGCAACTTGCTGCTTGAAGAAGGCTACCTTTCCAAGCTGAGTAACTTTTTCCTCATTAAGCGTATTTATCTTTCAGCACAGTGCCAGAGTGCCTGCAGTGCTGGGCAGTGACGCCAAAGGCTCAGAGTGCTTCCTGCCGCCCGGGAGCTGGGCAACTGCGCCAGCTCGGGCACAGCGGGGACCCCAGCGGCACCAGGATTTCAGCTGTGATCTGGAGTCTTTTGCTGTAAACCTCAAGCAGTTCTGATGTTTGTATGTAATTATTCTTAAGCTTAGCATTTAAGTTACACTCACACTTGATCGAGCTTTAGAGCTGTGGAAGACTGCAGAGATCTCGGTTGATCTTGTAATGCTTCTGACTCACTGAAGGAAACTACAGAGCACATGGCCCCAGGCCCGCATCATGCCAGACGTCAGCAAGGCTCCCTGGACATGGGTGCTGCCCCTTGGAAACCTCTAAGTTGACATTGTGATGAATTTTTTTTTTTTGTCTTTTCCCTTTATACCAAGAATATGTTCTTTACCAGGAAGGTATGGCAGATCATTATGTTATACAAACAGCTCGGTACTTTTGAAATTCATGTTAATGACATCCACATACTTATACTCAAGTAAGAGAGAAATTCACATGATGATACTCATTGAACTCAAAGCTATATGTTAAAACTTTTTTGTATTTCTTTTTTTTTTTTTTTTTGAGACAGGGTCTCACTTTGTAGTCCAGGCTGGCCCTCAGCTCACTATGTAGCCCAGGCAAACCTTGGACTCAGCAATCCTCCTGTCTCTGCCTCCCTAGTGCTGGGATGACAGGCGTGAGCCACCATGCCTTGTACTGTGGTATGTGGTATTGATTGCTGGTGGGTGTGAGTCACCATGCCCAGCATTCTATGTGGTAACTGGGGATCGAACTCAGGACCTTGCGCTTGCCAGGCAGGCGCCAGCACCACTGAGCTAAATCTCCAGCCCCTTGTATGTGTTTCTTAACGTTTTATTTTGATGAAAATAGTCATGTATATCTCTAAGGTTCAGTGTAACATCTCAATACAGCTATGCATTACGGAGTGTCAAATCTGGACCTAACTCTCAGCTGGATGTCAATCTATACAGACGATCATGGTTTCCACAATGTTTGGATGTCACCCATTTGATATTAAACATGGGAGATACCACTGTTCTCCCTAGAGCTCTCTATTCCTGGAAACTTCCCTCTTTGCCTGTGGGTTTTCTTTGCCCACCAAAAATGCCACCTGCGGACACAGAAGGGTTGAAAGTGCCATAGAGGCAGGTGATGGCCTGAGGTAGCTCTCTGACAGTGACCAAGGGGACTGCTCCTTGACCCCAATAGGCCAGCTCCGTGTGCCCTGCATGGGGGTCCAGGGTGCCCAGAGCCTGCAGCCCTGAGGCTCCTCCCCTTTCCTTTCTCCATCTCCACTCCTGGCTGCTGGTCCGAGACCACCTCTGAAAGGCTCCTTTCTCGCCCGTCAGCGGGCCACACTCCCCCCACTACCAAGGCAGGCGCGGCTGAGCGCAGAGCCACCACACCTGCAGGGAGCTGGGATTCAGCCAGAAGTAGAGGTCTCTACGCTCATCTGCTCTCTGTGCAGATACTCCAGCCTGTTTTCCAGCCGTCCTGGTGTGGAGGTGGCTCTCTTTTAAGAGATATTATGTAAAATCTCCTTCTTTTCTTGCATAGGACTAAAAGTGAGTGGACCAGATTAGTGGTTTTAGTCTCAGCTTGCAATAAATATCATTTCCAGGTGGAATTTAGCTTCCACTTGAATTCAGATATTTGGTGATTGATAACTTCAAGTTATCTCAACTTTAGGCTTTAAACATAACAAAATTTTTCTAAGACCAGGATATACAAACCTCAGCTTACTTTTAATAAACAATTCGATTCCCCTATCTACTTTCATGAAGGGTAAAATATACAAATGTACAACTGTGCATTTTAAGAATTGCTCCTCCTCACACAGAACTTTGAAGTCTAAAGGGCCTGAGCTTCCTGGGCTTCGTTTTGCCCTGCGTCTGCTGCCTGATGCCCTGTTTATGTTGGCAGCAGGACCCTGATCATTTCTGCCTGTGCAGGGCACCTGGCCTGACAGTAGCACATTGGACTATCCCTGCCTGGAACTCAAAACCCACAATCACTCTCATACCAGACACAGTGAGTTTGGTTTTCCTGCTTCCTTTCAAAGTTTCAGATTTCTGAATCTCTCTTGTCTTTGTGTACCTGTGTCTCACCTGGGCTTTGAGCCCTCCCTGAGCATCCTGTGTGCCCGGGAAGTATGTTGAGGTGGCCTTTTCCTGCCCCCTACCTCGGGCCCCCACCAACGCCCTGCTTAGGAGCCCCACAGGAAGACATGCACTGCCTCTGAGACTTCTTTGGTAACTTGTTCTCTGATCATATCACTGAGTATTCTGATCTTCACGCTTCTCAGTGAATGCCATTAATTTGTCCACTTACCAATTTATTTGTTGTCTTTCTTTTTATACAAAAGCATTAAATCCAGGGAAGCAGGTTCAATGCGAGGTGCCACATTTTTGTTTCCTGTTATAAACCTGGGTCCTGGGACACGTCCTGACACAGAACAGATTCTTGAGGAGTGGGTGAGGAACACTAAGGATGTTCCTGTAAGGAATCGATGCCCTTTCTGTTTCCTCATGAAAGAGGACTTGCTGACGTCCTGCAAGTCACCAGCAGAGAACAGAGGAAGTCCCGTGCTCCTGAAGTGCAGCAGAGGATGTTTCTGAATTGTATTTTACAATGGAAAATTATTTTTGCAGAGAATAAAACTACTTCCTGATGCCCCCAAGCAGACAGGGTTTCGGAAGAAGCTCCACAGAGCGCAGAGCTGGGGCCCGACCTAATGCCTGTTTCTCTAAGCTCGCGTCACTGGTGCACGGGGACAAGTCTCTCCCAGAGTGACCCGGTGTCTCGTGTGTGGGTCACCCCGCGAGCCGGTGTATCCTCTACGTGAAAGGAGCAGCAATGCAAGCCCCGGGTTCCTCTACTCAGGATTAAGTATAAAAAGGCCCTCGATTAATCTGCTGCAAGCTCCGGCCTCAGGATCAGAGCACCTGGCTTCGTGTGACACCAAACAGCCAACTCCGCTGGGCTGCACCTCCCACTGCCCTGTTGAGGGGCGTCTGGCATGGCACCGAGGCAGCGCAGGGACACAGCCTGGTTCTTTCTCCACCGCTGCTCTCGCCTCCCTGCTTCTGGGTTTAACCTCCTCAGTGCCTGAGACCCGGCGCACAGAGGAGCAGAGGCCTCCCCTGGGTGGCACTGTCCTGCAGACGCAGCTCTGACCTGGCGTCAGCCACTCTTCCGGGCTCTGGGGAGACTTCCTGCTGAGTGTCACCCGTGGCGGCAGCCCTGGCCTGTGCTGCCCCTCTTTGGCTGGCTGCTGACACTTCTCCAAGACCAGAGCCAGCTCCAGGCCCTCCGCGGAGCCATGCTGGGTCCTCTGAGTCTGTAGAGTCCGAGGGCACCCACCGCCCTTCTCCCGCATCTCTGTGCGTTCCGTCCAGGGCAGCTCCCCTGCATCTCGCACCGGACGGCACAGGGAACGCAGCTCATTCTGAGGAGAAGCATCCTCTCTCCACCCAGAGCCCTGGTTACTCCGTGCTTGGCTCTCCAAATACAGCAGAAGAGAAGCCAGTGCCAGGCTGGAGAGGCGCAGGGCCTTGTGGGGAAGAGTGGCGGCGCAGGGCCTTGTGCGTCAGAGCGGCGGCGCAGGGCCTTGTGCGTCAGAGCGGCGGCGCAGGGCCTTGTGGGTCAGAGCGGCGGCGCAGGGCCTTGTGGGTCAGACTGGCCGCACAGGGCTTTCGCTCCTGCTCACCGCACAACCCCGGGCTGAGCGAGGTGTGTCCGGCCTGTGAGGAGCCGGCCTGCGACCACATTTCCCACGGCTTCTATTGCATAACCCACAGAAGAGAAAACATGCGCTCTGTTCCATGGTGGTCAAATCTGTGCTTCGTACCCGACCTTGTCTGCTGCGGCGGAGCAGAGGAAGAGGAAAACCTGGCCACACTTGGAGACCGCGGCCCGGGCCAGCAATCTATGCGCTAGTTTGTCTGGGGCACTCGACTGAAGGAGGGGATCTTGAAGCCATCAGCCTCCCTTTTGTGTTTCCATGATGATCACCAATCCTCGCTGACACACTGCTTTTGCAGGGCGACTCCATGCTAGCTCCTGTACAAAGACTGTGACTTAAGAAATACCAACACACGTGCTGAGTCAAGCCTTCCGACCACCTCTTTACTGTGTCAGTGTGCACTCGCCACACACGGTCCTGCTCACTGCCATCGGGGGTCTCACCTCACGTCGGAGTTCTTCCCCATGCCCCCCGGCATCCTGTGCCTTGACTACCTTTCCCTTTGGAGATGAGCTACCTCCCTGCTTCATGTTACCTGTCTTTCATTTCGCTCTTTAATTTATTTATACTTTGTGTCCTCATATATATATTCTATTCCTCACAACAAATCTAGGAGGTGTAACGTTACCACCTCAAATTTAGAAACAAAGCAACCAAGACACAAAGATTTGGCAACATGGAGAAAACCACATGGCCATGAAACCCAAGCAACTAACTTTCCTGCGTCACACAGTCCAATTTAGGGGCCACGATACCTTGTTGAAATATCTACTTATGACAGTTCAACATGACCAACTTCCAAGAATATCAACCAATTATTTAACCTCCTGTTCCAAAATCTTAGTTCACAAGGCATATTAAAAACAAATTTTGAATCGAATAATACTTTCAGTTTTGGTCTCTATAAATCAACTATTTTGAAAAAGACTTCTAATATAAAATTACCAAAATGATTAAAATATTAACAGTTTTAGTTGAATAAGTTGTACAAGAAAAAATGTAAAGCAGCAAAAATTTTATCTGGTTTACATTCATTTAAAAATCTCAAGAATGCTAAGAACTGACTCCTTCCTAAACATTTGTCATGGCGAATATTTGTCAGATTGTTACCAAGCTCCACGATAGGTGATCAAGTGGAGTTTCCATTTCTTTCGTCCTTGTTCTGACTTTACTTTTCACAAAGATTGTTTCCTGACTTCTAAAATCATACCTTGTTGATTCCTTGACTTATTGGTATTCTTAACAGAGCTCTGAATTTCTTGAACAGCTTTTTCTGAAATGAACTACTATTTCAGGAAGGAAAAACTTTAGTTGTGTGTGCTCTTTTACTCCTAAGTCAAAGCTGTTACATTTCCATGAGAAATCCAGGCTTTCTTGAAAGTCAGTAGCTTTGGAGAGAGGTTTACTTTCAGAATCTAAAGCTAAACTAATTACATTCTTTCACATAAGTCCTCTAATTATAGCAGAACTCCCTAATAAATATCATGGTTCTGAGAATATATGTGGAATGGAAATTAAAATAAACAAACTACTTTGAACCTTAATTAGATTTAGATTCCAGCTTTAATATACTTAGTGTTCTAAACCTTTTCACCAGTATTTCTAATGATTTTGCTGTCATTTACTATTAGAAAGATGTGTATACAATAAATTACTGATAATATGAAAACATTTCTATGGTCAGATTTTCTCATGTTTTAATTCTAGGAAATGCTCAGCTGAAGCAAAGCCCACCCAACCTCAGAAGCACAAAGAAGGTGTTTTCTTCCTTAAGGCATAACAAAACTTTGCATTTACAAATGTCCTAGATTCTCTCAATACTCTTTAAATGCATTAATCTTAGTTGTAACTGCTTAAAAACTGTATTTTTTCTTTAAAAATTATGTGTCAAGGAATTTATTTATGTCTTGTAATAGGAGTGTTGAGCAAGAAAATTCTAATATGTCAAATGATGCAAACTATTATTTTTGAAAATAACATAGATTGAGATCATTAGTGAAATAACAAAGCTGTTTCAAACAAGAAAAGTAAAATTCAGTGTAATAGGAAAGGCAGCACAGCACATTTATAACAAATCTGAGCCTATGTCATAGGTATTGTGGACTAGGACTTGAATTATAAGAGGCAGTTGCTCAATAGACATTTTAAGTCAACTAATATGAAAAAGAATCTAATATTCATCTTTTAATGCTAAAATTTTAAGACACAATGAAATTTTTTTAAAGAAAAAGCTGTCCATAAACATTCTTAATGAATAGGATTTCATTTGGTTAAGTGGAAAAAAATGCCTGACAAATGTGATAATAGACCAAACACAATTGAGATTTTCACTGGTCTAGTGCTAGGATTACACAGAGTAGAGCAA
This sequence comes from Thryonomys swinderianus, assembly GCA_004025085.1. Classification (NCBI taxonomy): domain Eukaryota; kingdom Metazoa; phylum Chordata; class Mammalia; order Rodentia; family Thryonomyidae; genus Thryonomys; species Thryonomys swinderianus. The sequence continues at coordinate 40,519 of PVIC010003383.1, forward strand.
TTAATGATTTCAAGGTTGGCTGCCACATTTGGGACCAGAATCACAGCTCCCTCTGCCCTTGCTCTGAGGAAGACATTGAGTTTCTGTCTTACTAGAATATTACCCACAAACCCATCTTTCCAAAGGAAATGTGTACATCACACTGTTTTTTTGTTTGTTTGTTTTTGTTTTTTTGCTTTTTGGAGACAGGGTCTCACTTTGTAGTTCAGGCTGGCCCTGAGCTCACTATGGCATCACACTGTTTTTTAACTGAGCTTGTTGGTACATTTGGGAATACATTGTGATCACTGACAGTTTGTATCTGTGTATAATGTATTTTGATTCTTACTTCTCCCACTTTCCTGCCCTCCCTTCTACCCCACACTCCTCATATAAATAAGTTTTGTTCCCATTTTTTCCTTTTTATCTCAAATTTTTTCTTTCCTTTCTTTGCTTTCCCTTGCTCCCACCCAGTTACTATTTCCTTTTGAACATTTTCTTCCTATTTGACTATACTTATCATACATTCTGTACCTCATTTATACCTTCAGTTTTTCACACTAGAGAAATGATATGGTATTTACACATCTGTGTCGTATATATCTCACTAGGGAGTATAGCCTAAAGTGTGGCCACTTAGCTATAAATGTCTCTAATTTATTGTTCTTTATGGCAGAGTAATACTCCATTTATTAAAAAAAAACACATCTTCTTTATCTAGTCTCAGGCTGATGGGCATTTGGGCTGTTTCCAAGATTTAGTTATTACAAACTGAGCTGCAATGAACACGGGTGCACACATGTCGCTGTTCATGTGAGCACCTGAGCAGTAACCAAGCTGTAATCACTGTCTGGCTGCAGCACTGAGTCCCTGAACCTACAGGTGAGGACGGCTGAGCGTTGAGTTGTTACGGGCTGCATGAGGCTCAGTATATAAAATCATGAAACAGCAACTGATGGTTGTTGAAACTCTGTAGCGTTTATGGATAGAAACTGCTGCGCTAAAAAAAGTGGCTCTTCGTCCTTTTGACTATCATTCTGGGAGTCACTGGGTCAGAGCCCAGAACCACAGCAGCGTGAGCTTGTGTGGCAAGGACCACACCAAGCCTTCCCGCCTGTGCTCTCTCTTCATTGTCAGTGTGCGTGTGTTGGAAGCTGGCAGTACGTGGCAAAGAAACTCTGCTCAGCGGTCACTGATTTTGAGCTGAGGAGGAATACCACAGCTGGATTCCTTCTGCGTCGTTACTTTCCTCTCTTGACCACTGTATGTGAAAGTAAAGTAAACACACTGCTTTCTTAAGGAGTGCTGTGGAGATTTCACCTTGACTTGTCTCTGCTGGGAAAGACCAGGCCTTAGCTCCCCACGCTCTCGCCGTGTGGGACTCGCTCTGATAAGATCGCGTCTACCTCTGCAGAAGGGACTCACTTGGGTCTCCCCAATCGTGACGAGGTGCAGTCTCCCATGTCGTCTGCTACTGCAGCAATGGGGGCGCAATCTGCCCTGCAGCTCCGAGTGGAACCCCACGAGGGCGAGCAGCGAGGCCAGCACACGGCACAGACCTCAGGCAAACTCGAGCTTTGGCTACGTGGCTCTGAGACCTGGATTTGTCAATTCCATTAGAGAAGATAATTTGTTTCAGTAAGGCACATGTTTTTGGTCCGTTGAAGCATTATTTCTCCTCAGTAAGCTTAGAAACCAGCCTGCTTAAATCTGTAATACGAGGATTTGACGGGTGAAGGTTTTCTGCTTGGAAATCTATTTACCCGACTCCTTACTGTCATTTGTAGGAAGGAATATTAGCTTGTCACAGTCACACTGGGTTGATTTTTAGAAAGCAAACAACCACCACCAACAACAAACCGAAGACGCGTTCACTTTGTTTCCGTGGACACGTTTTGGTAGTGATTTAATCCCTTTAAATGGTTAAAGCAAAAATGAACAGGAAAGTTGGAAGAAGCAACCAATTTGACAGTGAACAAAAATATCGGGTATAGTTTTACTTCCTAAGAACATAAATTAAATTTCTGTACTCTAACTTAAGCACATCATATGATGCCTCCTTTAAAACTAGGGAAATATCCTTGTTTTCAGAAAGAGCCCCAAATGTTAGTGAACCAGTATCTTGGAGACATGGGCCCAACTCCATCCCTGTGATACCCCAACCCAAGGGCTCCGTTTTCTGATATGAATCCTCAGTGGGGCCGTGAATGGTTCAGGTCTCATTAACAGAGGGCTGTCACGGTGTAGATCTAGAACGTTCCTCAGGAGGCTCTCGTGTCCAGAGGTGGGCTTTTGCGAGGTAACTGCATCACAGGGACTGTAGACCACCTGTGGACTGGACTGTCAATTAGCTGAGAGCTGTGTGTGCTGTTAGGGAGAAGGGGTCTGGTTGGAAGAGTGAGATCGCTATGCAGTGAGTGGGAGGCTGTATCTCCCTGCTGAGGGCGCTCCTTTGTTTTCTCTGCTTCCTGACTGCCATGACATCAGCGGTTTCCTTTGTCAGGGCCCTTCTACTACCCTGTTTCTTCCAACTATGGACTAGAACCATGAACCAGACAAAACATCTTTTCCTTCAGGTGGTGAATGTTTTGTATTGTGACTCACAACAGGAAAATGAAACAGATTTTGACCAGTAAGAGCCCAGAACTTGGGTTGTAACAGTGACTGTATCTAACCACATGACTCAGAAGCCTTTGAAAATGGTTTATAGGAGGAGTTCAGGAAGTTTACAGATGCTGATCACATACAGATACAAATTCCAACGAGGGATGCGGTCATAATGTATTCCTAAAAATGTACCAGGAAACTCAATTTATTTAAAAAAAAAAAGAAAATAAGTGATAATGATCTGAACTGAGAGACCAGAATACTGAGAATGCTATAGCAAAGGCCAGTCATGGGGGATTTCATTTGGAACAAATACTCCATTAGCAGTTGCAGTAGAGATGAAGTATGTTTTCCTCGGGCAGAAAATTTGTCTTCATTTTGATCGTATCCTGAAGAGACTGAGATGAATGGATAATAAATCTGGTAAAGGAAATGTGGTGAAGGAAATTTCTAGGCCGCCCAACACTCAGGCTGTGTCACTGGTACCACTGCCTGCCTTTGGCCAGATCTACGGTGAGGATAAGGAGCACAAAACAGAGCTGAATGTTGTAAAAGGTGTGCAGTGCAGTTTTTCTGGAAAAGAGGCCTCTGAAAAGTTGGATCAAAGGAAAGCATGGCTCCTGACAAGATTACCCCAAGAAAGAAGTCAAGTTGTATGTATTATGATCATAGAAAGATGGTTAAAGGAATCTCAGAAATCAGCGAGACGTTTTCCCTTCCCAGGCTTACCTTACAAAGCTGTCAAACTTCCATTTGAAAAGAGAAGCTCTGGACCCCTGTTCAGTCTAATTTTGTCTCAATTCTTTTTTATACCCATTTCTCCCTTTGGGAATGGGAATGTTTGTCCTATGGCATTATATGTCAGCTGTGCTTAACTTTCTTGTTATTTTCACTGGGGCTCCCAGTTAAGAGTTTGCCTTGAGTCTCAAAGGAGACTTTGAAGTTAGTGCTAGAACTGTTAAGACTTTGACAGTTCTTAGAGATGGAATAAACGTATTTTGTATAATGAGATAGATCTGAGCCTTTTAATGGTTGGAATGTTATGGTTTAGATCTTGAATGTTCTCCAGAAAGGTCATGTTTTTTAGAGATGAGCTTTTGGAAGGCGATTAGCTCATGGGGATACTATGCTTATCAGCAGATGCATCCACTTATGAATTCATAGCTAAGTACAATGTTGGAGGTTAATGCTTGCTCAGAGGGGCAGGTCATTTCAGGTGACTGGGCAGGATCTTCCTCCTTCTCTGGGCTCTCTCTCTTCACTGTCTCTGCTTTCTAGTTGCCAAGAGTTGAGCAATTTTGCTCAGCCGTACTTTCTGCCTTGTGAAGAGCTGACCGTGGGCTGAAACTCTGAGCCAAAAGTGGGTGCGGGATTTTTATACCACCTGGGAAAGCACTAAGGCAGGAGTGCTTGGATCCCAGAGCTTTTGAAGTTACACTCAGATATTTATTTTCTTATCTATTTGTTTATTCAGTGTTCTTTTGTCTCTAAGATGAAAAATTCTCAGGTAATTATGTGTTGAGATTTGTGATAAAATGAAAAAGTCATAACTATATTAATTGTAAATTGGGATTTTTAAAAAAATCTTATCTTCTGTTATTTTTTAAAAGTTTTTTTCAAGTTAAACTAGAAAAGGGTAAAATTACAGCTTGAAACAGAAGCTATAATTCTGTTAAATAAATATCTAAGCCACCAGTATTTCTGTTTCACTTAGAGTCCAAAGAGGAGCCAAACAATATTTCAGAATTTCTGTCATTTTTAATATCCTTTGAAAAAACAGTGAGCAATTCTAGCCATTTTCCTAATGTATTTTAGTGCTGGAAATTATTATCTGGTACATAAAGCTATTCACTAACTCTGATTTAATTATGTGCCTGTAAATGAAGGTTGTGTATTCTTTAGCATCATAAATATTTTCTATGATACAATTCCATTTGTTTGTGCAGGATTTATTGATACCAGACACTTTCCATCATAAAACACCCAACTTATAATTAAATTTCCTCACGGTAATGGAATAGTACTAATGTGATGATTTTTGGAATAGAAGTTTACAACATTTTTGAAGCGTAAAGAATAGAAATAAGATGAGCCAGATGATGATTTTTATCTGGCAGTATAGCCCCTCTAAATAACGTAGTAGGACCTAGCATAGGAATATAGGAATCACAAAGTAATTCAGTGTGTGAGCTCCGCAGTGTATTCGCAGATAGCGGTGTACCACGGGTCACGTGTACATAAGCATGCTGGAGCCTTCTACCTGATTTCCATGATCAGAGTAGAATGTGCCCATCATTTTACTCACTTCTATAACAGAACAAACCCCTGGGAGTTAGTTTCTCCCACACTATAGCACATGCAGTATGAAAAAGCATAACAGGTACACAGTTGGGCTCCTGATAATATGTCCCACGTTTTCTGAAGGACCATCAAGGAAAGAAATGTGTAATTAAATATATAAAACAAGTTGCAATGTATCCAGTATTCTATAAATGTTAATATTGCTAGAGAAAACTAAGGTGATTTCTCGTCAAATATGGGTCTGCTCATGTGAATTATTTTGGCGTCTCGGTTTGTGCTGAATAAGTGAACACCCTAGACCAGATGGTTTAAACTACACCAACATTTATTCCTCACAGTCACAGTTCAGCTTGGAAGCCCAGGGACAGGTCTCCAGCAGGGTTGAGATCTTGCGAGCGCCCCTCTTTCTGCTCCTCAGGGAGCTGTTCCTGTACTACATCAGCTTGTGCAGGGCAGCAGAGAGAAGAGCCCCCTCTGACACCGGCTCGTCTTACCCGAGTACTGACACGTCCACGAAGACTGCGCCTCTGAGTTCCTGCACCCTGGACATCAGCCGTTAGCGCGGGAACACCTGGAGGTATATTCAGTTCCAAACGGAGTTCCCTTATTCACGCTCGTGTGGCAAATGGAACAATTCTAGTTCTTGTGTTCACTACTTTACAAAGTGTGGATCATTATAGATCAAGACAAAATAGAGTTTTAAAAGGCAGGAGTAGAAAAATGCACAGCATGAACATCTAGAGATTTGGACAGCTGCATCTCTCAAAGACTGAAGGAAGAGGACCAAAGTAAATCCTGCTCAGCTGTGCAGTGCTGGGAGACGAGGAGACAAAGTCAGACGTGGAGGAGGAGTTAGCAGAGGGCCCAGGGCGGAAGCCGGAGTGCGTCTGACCCTCAGACAGGCCCACGAGCCCGGGGCCCTCTGTGGGCTCGCTGTGCCTCCGGCACGAGAACACAGGCCCTGCAGTTCAGTACAACGTCAGAGAGGCGAAGTTTTTATTTTAATTTGAATAAGATGATAAAAGTGAAGGGGAAAAATTGAAATTCAACATGAGTATTTTAATTGAGAAAGGTAGAACGTCTTTCATCTCATCGCTTCTCGGCCTTTTGGCTAAGATCGAGTGTAGAATGTCTTTCATCTTGACCTTCTTTTGTACACTAGAAATGCTGGTTTGTTTGAAGAACTAACACATTTTTAGTGGGTATGGCGGCAAATGGCTACTTATCATACCGCCATATATTTATAGCACAGAAAGATACAAGATTCCACATCTGAGCTCTTAACCTTCTCAAGTGAATTTTTCTAGTTTGAATTTTATAAGAATCCTCCACTTTTGAGGAAGTATTTCTTTAATTATTTTCACCTCTGCCCTCCAGCAATTTATATTTCAAGAATAAATGAATAAAGAACATATACTCATGGTCCTCCAGTCTTTCAGTAGGCAACCAAAGTTTGATGAGTATTAAGTTAATGTCCACCTTAGAGGAAGGAGATGCAGTGTAAGAAAGGTCATGATATAGTCTCAACTAAAAATGTCACGGAAGTAAAAAGCATTGTAGTGAATAGATAGTATGACAACTTCACAGTGCCATGGAGGTTTTGCATAAAAAACTCTTCACATCATAGCAAAAACAAGAAATGAAGATTAATACTACAGATGCCCAAATATATGAGACTCCTAGGAATTCCTGAGGCCCTTTGTGAGCACCAGGAAATCATATCCCAATAAAACATTTTCTTCTATCTTGTCCTCCATATCAGTTCTAGAACCATTATTCATAGGAAACAAATTTATGACTCATGTGTTCAAGTTGCATATTTAGAGACTAAAGAAGGAGTAGAGCTTACAACACATTTAAGCTAGATTTCAATTTCTCCCTGAAAATTAGAAAAAAAGTATTATTTGAGTCTTGTGTGTGGATTCCCAGAGTCTCAACCGAAGTTTAGGTTTTAGGTGTCACTCAGGTAAGACTGTGCCGCTAAACTGCTTGCGGAGCAGATTCTTGGCTGTTGCTTTAACTTTCTAACCTACTGTGAGCTGATACTTTCGAGAGACAGAAAAAGTAGAGAGGGCGGCAATCAGGCACGTGGGAGCGTACTGATCACTCCCAGTTCTCACGTTTCTACCTGACTTGTCGGCAGAGTGGCAGAGCTTGTGCCTTACGCACCAATATTTTGAAACACTGACTGAAGAAGAGGAAAACAGAGGATGTCGTGGAAGTTTTATCTGCTCCTGAGGTCAACGATACATTCAGACTTTGTGCAGAGCCAAACTCCACAAGCACAGTAGCTTCTAGAACACGTTCACCAAGTTTCTCAGACAACACTATTTGTTCTTTTTTTTTTTTTTTTTTTTTTTTTTTTTTTTTTTGAGACAGGGTCTCGCTTTGTAGTTCAGGCTGGCCCTGAGCTCACTATGGAGCCCAGGCAAGCCTCGGACTCAGCTATCCTCCTGTCTCTGCCTCCCGAGTGCTGGGATGACAGGCGTGAGCCACCATGCCAGGCACTGTGGTGTGTGGTATTGATGGCTGGTGGGCGTGAGTCACTACGCCCAGCATTGTATGTGGTTACCGGGAATCGAACTCAGGACCATTGCGTTTGCGAAGCAGGTGCCGAAACCACTGAGCTAAATCTTCAGCCCACTATTTGTTTTAAGCCTTAGTTGACCACTCACTGTTAAAGGACTGTAGAGATATTTCCAGATTTACACCTATTTTTGAGGTTTAAATGAGGTAAGCCATCCACACATACTTGTAAGTGCTGGTGCCATCTTCTCTGCCCCTTCCTGCCCAGCTCAGTAAGGTCACATGGCAGCAGCGAGCACTTTCGTAGTGCATTTACTCGGAGGGCGCGATTTTAACAAACGCGTAACCGTTGGTTGCTCCCACGGGGACAGTCCTGAATCCCCCGGAGTCCTGGCTGCGCACGCGAGGGACCTGGTTGTGTCCACTCAGCAGCACCTGTCCAGGACACGGTGGCGAGTGGCTCCCTCTGACTTAGTGTCTCACTGAGTCCAGCAGGAGCCAGCTCTGTTCTCGGGGCTCCCCGGGTCAAGGGCACACAGCCGGAGGCGAGCCGGAGCCCGGTCTCCGCGGGGCTTGCTTCCCTGACGCTGTCCCAAGTGCTTTGTGGGAACTCCGCGCTCGGGCAGTGAGGCTTCCCGCCGTCCACCGCGTCCCCAGCAGGGCTGCCACGCGCGGGGCCGTGGGACGCCACCCGGACCTGGCCAGGCACCGCAGTGTGGAAGCCACAGGGGCCGTCAGGGAGCCGCACACTGCTGCGGCGCGGCACAGCTCAGCGGCCTGCGTGTGGAGCCCCCGAGTGGCCGGCCCCACGGACGGTCAGACCGCCGAGCCCGGGGACCTGCCGAGAGCTGCCGGTGCTGAGGGCGGCACTGCCGAGGGGCCAGCCCCCCACTCTCCGCAGCGGCCCCTTCTCCCGTCCCCCGTGGGCCTGTGGCCCGGGCGCTTCCCAGGCCTGGGCTCCTCGCTGCTCATCGGGACGGCGCCGGCGCTCAGCCTGCGGGACACAGCATCATCAGGGCCCAGAGACCTTCACAAGGAGCAGCGAGGGAGACGAGACGCCAGAAGTCAGGCGAGCAGAAATGGAAGGAGCCACCGTGGAGAGAAAAGAAAAACAAACGTAAGTCGGCCGGTGGAGCCATCAGAGATTAGCAAACAGCTTGTCAGGTCTGCGGAACCCGAAAGTCGGAGGCTGTTCGCTCCCGCTGGGGATCCCTGAGCCTGCGTGTGGACGGGGCCTGGGAGCCCACGGTTTGTGAAAATGTGGGCTGGGAAGGAGCACACGGTGATGTCTGATATCTTAGGTAACTCAACGTGGAGAAAAGTACTACTCATTAGGAAAACTTGTGCCTTTGGAAGTTCAGAACTTTCCGGCATACATATTAATTTCACTCCTCGCCTTTCTTATATTCTTGGTGTAAGTACCCTGGGCTGGACTTGGGAAGTCATAAAGACAGTTTCAAACATTCAGGAGGGAAAACAGTATCAGATACCTGGGAGGAGTCAGCTTTCACTCATATAGAAGAGAAATACCATGGTAGTAATTTGTCGTGCCTATTTTATGGGAAAAACTGCGGCTCAACTCTGTAAATTTCAATGTGGACACAAGGAACGGAATGATCAAAGGGACGTCGTGTTATGAGAGAGACCAACAAAAATAAAAGGATGTAGTAAAACAGCGATAAACGTAGACTTGATTTCAAGGTTCAGCCAAGTTCCATGTCATCCTGAGAGCCCGAAGGAACTGGAGTCTTCAATAATATTTTTAAGATACTTCAGATCAAGGCAGGGGATGGACTTCACGAAAACAAACAGACCCCGAATTCATGATACTGACGGTGCTAGGACAACACGAAAGCCACGTGGGAGGAGGTGGGAGGAGGCCCCGTCTGTCAGGTCTGGCAAGTCCAGGCCGTGGCCGGAAAGCCGGAGCGTGTGGGGGGCGGGGACTGAGCTCCTGACTGATTTGGTGCCTGATTTTGACCCGAAGCCATCTGTCAAGAGAAAGCGAGGCAGAGATCATGAGTGATGTATCTACGGGGACTGGGGCTCGTAAAACATCGGCTTCGCAGGACAGTGAAGTCATGTCAAATGTGTTAGCAGGGAAGACATGAAATTCTGGTATTTACACTTTAAATTAGGAGAAAGATACGTGACGTGCACATTCCCAATTTACATTAAAATTCTGCTCGATAACTAAAGTCCACCCAAAGGCCCATGAGACGCTGGGCAGATCTTACTGCTTTGAATCACATGGAAGCGGGGCTGATGCAGAGTGCTCACCACACCCCTTAATGTCACTTTTACATGTGGGACTGTTAATAAAATAACTGCACACATTTCTATCTGAAATAGACATATCTCTAATGATCACTAGAAAGTTTCATGTCTTCAAGCAGTGTTTCTCTCAGTGGAAGGTGAAGGAGAACCGCTCGTGCACGGCCCTCCGTCGCACCCCTCGCCTGCAGGGTGTCGGCCGTCACCCGCCCAGGCCCCGCGCTCCTCCGCGCCGTGTCCTCTCCGCCCCTGCACCGGCCCTGTGCCACAAGCGCCTCGCCCGAACTCCCGTCTCGGGCCCCCGTGTCTTATGCAGCTGCAGGCCCGAGGACTCCCACGTTTTTCCACTAACTTCATTTCCAGGTTTACGGGTGTATTTCTGCCCCGCACAGTTTTAACAGCGATACAGCCTGCCCACCCACGTCCACATCACGGTTTGCACAGTGCTGTCTAGTGAGCTCTGTGGGCCCACGTTCCTCTCCTCACCTCCCCACCTCGGGCCGGGCTTAATGGTTCTTGGTCTGAACCTCTCTGCTCCCTGGAGTTCTTGACCTCGTGTCCCCAGTTCCACGCCGTGGAAGCCGCTGTGTCAGGCCTTATGTCTCAGCTGGGGAGGAACTAACACGTTATCCACAACCGAGAGCTACTGGCCAGCGGTCCCGGGCTGCGCTGAGATTCCTTCCTGTCCAGTCACACTGATTCCTCAGGAGGGTCCTGGCCCGGGCCCAGACCATCCCGCGCTGGGTCACGAGTGACTGCACCGCCTGCGCCTGTACCGCTGAGGGCGCCCCTGCTGGGCACCGGACTTCCGTTGTGTGTTTACAGGGGGAGCTGAGCGGGGTCTTCACCTGGCCCTAAGCCTTCCGGCCTCTCGGGCGCAGACGTGCCCCGCCCTTCCTGGGGACCCGAGAGAGGACTTGGTCTCCCGCTCAGGCTCCTCCCGACCACTGTGTTTCTCGGGCCACAGCACCGACCCTTTCACGCCGCACACTTGCATTCTGACGAGGCACCGCTTTCTGCCCGCGGTGGAGCCCAGATCGGAGCAGGGCACCCTGCTTCCTGCTCTTGAGCTTGCCAGTCACTCCTGAAATTCACGTGCGGCTCAGTTCCTGCGTGTGCCCAGCTGGTGTCGGTGGGTCCTCGGGGCAGAGGACGAGCCAAACCCCGCACGCCACGAGTGTCCGAGTGCCAGCAGCCGTGACTGCCCGTGCTCCTCTCGCCGGCCGCCCCCGGGCCTCCCCCAGGCCGAGCGAGTCAGGGCCTCGGCCTAAGCACAGACTTCGCACCAGGACCCGGTCTCGCTCTCTTCACCGAAGTCCTGCAGTCTCTCTCCTGGGTTCCGACCCCACGTTCAATGACTAATATTCACCTGGTGCCCTGCAGGGCCCGTGAAACCACCTCAGCCTCTCATCTCCGTCCGTGGACACTAAACTCGTGGCTCGATTCACAGCAGTCGGTGACGCCGGCTCTCAGCCGGGTGGGTGAGGTGGCGGGAATCACCCCGACCCTGGCCCTGGGGCCGGGAGTAGCACTTTCTCTGGCTGATTGATAGGGACCTGATCAGGAGATTGATCTGTCTGGGAGACACTGATGCAAACGAAGCCAAGGCGTCTCAGAGCCTATTAAGTATTTGTTACCTCTTCTTTCCCATGATACGATGTTTTACTCCTTCTCCGGCTCAGGGGTTCAAGACTTTACACCCAAGAAGTCTAATCCACTGGGGAGATGTTCCGTAATAAGGGGCTGCTGGGGAGGCAGCTCAGGGCGTGCACGGCTAGTGGAGACTTGCTGTTAGTCATAGGTGCACCCGTGCCACTCCGGTTTTGACGCTACTGCTTTCCTGCATTGCCCCAGTGCCCTGGAAGCTGTGCCGATCTTGCGTGGTGCCTGGGAAGAACAAAGGTAGTCTGACTGGAGACTTCTGCCATTCTCGGGGTCTCATATGCTGATTTTTTTACTGTCTTTAGGATATGATAACATGGCAAACCTCCCAAAGTGCTTTTTGTTCAAGGCTTTTACTCTTTTTTTTTGAGACAGGGTCTCACTTTGTCATTCTGGCTGGACATGAACTCACTATGCAGCCCAGGCAAGCCTGGAACTCAGAAATCCTCCTGCCTCTGCCTCCCGAGTGCTGGGATTATAGGCGTGAGCCACCACACTTGGCACTGTAGTATGTGGTTACCAGGGATCGAACCAGGGCCCTTGTGCTTGCTAGGCAGGCGTTGGAATCACTGAGCTAAATCTCCAGCCCAGGCCTTGACTCTTCACTTGGTAACTGAAAAGAAAACAAACTGGCCTTCATTTTGTGAAATTCTAGGTTGAATTCTCTTCTCTGCGTTAGGCCCATTGCTCATTAGGTAGTGAGTATCTGAAAGTTTTGTTGAATTATATATATAATATATATAATTTTGTTAAAGAATATTAAGTCTTTTTATGTAGTATATGAAGGATATTTATTTACTCTTACAAAAACTTGGAGAATAAAAGTTAATTTTTAAAAATATACTCTGTGTAAAAGAAAACTATTGGCTGGATTTGTTGGTCTTTTCTAGATGGGTATGTGACACCGGTCCCACGGGACTGAGGGGTGCTCTCTCCCCATGGACACCCAACATGTTGGGGTGATGCCATCACCTGAGGCTGGTCCTGTGGGTGCTCGAAGGTGCCGGGCTGGCAGGCTTCAGAGTCCACCATCCTCTTGCCTGGTGCCTCCAAGTCACATAAGAGCTCGTTCTCCTAAAATGCACATTTCAATTATGAGCTCCTCAAACGAAGACAAAAACCCCGCTGTTTCATTTCTATAATTAGAAAATCCAGTTGCACAGCCCCAGCGGTACGGAAGTTAGCGTTAGGAGATAGCATGTCACATCGCAATGCTTCTCAGAGCAAATGCATGACGTGCTGCCCAGGACTTTTGTAACCTTTGAGATTCAAGTGTGAAACCGTTGCCCCACCCCCACTACTCCTTTACTGGTGAAATTATTTATGTGTAATAAAAGTACCAATACATGAAAGGTACTCGTGTTTAAGAACGTACAAACAAGTGTCTATTTACTGTATAATGTGCCCTGAGAAAGAGTAAATGCAAACATTTCCAGTGATGATTAAGTCCAAAATTAAATATGTCTTGGAAATGAATACATGATCAAGTATTTGAAATCATTAGGGACTGTTTGTGCAATATTTTCATGTAAGAACAAGACACTGACTGTATATCATGACAATTTTACTTTCATTCAGTGTATTAACATCAGTCACAAATATATAACATCTTAGAACAATAGTAAATGAATATTAATGGTATTTCAAATGGTGCACAGTAAGATATTCTAATTCATGCATTTTATATTCATAATCTTGTTTAAATGGTATTTTCCTTGAAGACAAAAGTTTACATTTTCAGCCTTTCAGAATCGCATTTCAAGGAAAGCAGCACTTTACAGATTTCAGTGTCAATTCTGAGGCTCGAATTACACTCCAAGCTTCAAATGGCCTACAGCCTCCTGCTGGGGTCGGTCCATCCTGCCTGCTGTCTGCCTTCTGTCCGGGTGACAGGGTGCTTTGGGAACCTGTTTTACAGCATGTGCGACTTGCCTCAGCGGGAGAAACTATTTAAGGAATTTCTCCCCGCGGGAGTGGTGGCAGAAAGACAGGAGCCGACGCCATGCTGCGGCCCCTGCTGTCACGCTGCTGTGCGAGCCCTCTGCGAGGGGCAGGACTTCGGTCTGGAGGAGCTTTCATCACCGAGGTCTCTCGCGGACCGACTGATTCCTAAGTGCGCAACTCACGGGCAGGTGAAGACTGGAGTGAATGCTCAAATCCACAACATTGTTACAGGGAAAGACCCAGGACCACCCATTCCCCTCAGAACACACCCCTTGCTTCAAACGCACTTATCCCAGGGCTCCTGCCGCTCCGGGGCGGTTCCTGGAGCGAACTGGAGTGTCTTTATAATGCACGCTGCCCGGGGAGCCGCTGGAAAGTGGGCAGCACCTCAGAGTACGGCCCCGCCCCCAGGTCTGGCACCGGGGAGCCGCTGGCACTGCCCCAGGGTCAGAAGTCCAGGAGGGCTCAGCACTCTGCACCAGTTCGGGACACGAACCGGCAGGGCGGCCCCGCTGAAGACGCTCTGGAAGAAGGACCCCAGAGCCCCGAGGGCCGCGGAAATGGCACATGTGATGGGAATGTGTCTTCTCCTCTAATACATTTTATGAACTGGAAACACTCACCATGGTTTTGATCAGACCTTGTGTGTATCATTATCTTTGCTTTCGGTGATTTTTCTCCCTGGGTCGTTTGGCCCCGTGTGCTGGGCGTGTCTCGATCTCAGACTTGCGGGCCACAGACCCGCCCACTTGACAGGGCCCGACAAACCAGTCTGCTCCCGGATCGGTAGCGGAAGGGCACCGGCACTGTGGCTCTCCCGGCTTCGCTGTGCCCTGCTCTGGACTTGGAAGAGAGTGACCGAGGAGCACCAGGAGCTCGGGGGGACCCGGGGCCACTGTGCTGCAGCAGTGCCCAGAGGCTTCAGGGCTCCGAGCCGGGACAGGACAAACCCTGAAAACAACCGCGCTGGGTTAATGAGGGGCTGGCAGGATATCCGTCCAGGACTTAACTGCAGACCGCGTGGCAAGCCTGAGTTTGGCACCAAGCGCTGCGGCGCCTCCGCGTGCGCGTCCTCAGCGGGGGATCTGCCACACGCACCGGCCATCTGTCCAGACAGCAGGTGCAGGCACTCCTCCTCGCCCGTCGGGGGCACTCGCGGCACCCCCCAGGCCGCTGGGGCGTCACTCAGACTTCCCCTGCGGTCACACGGTGCTGGCGCTGAGCACCCAGGGAGTGAAGGAAACATCTTCTACCGGGGAAGCTCTTGCCCAGGCCATGGGCATGTACCGGAGAAGTGGGTTTCAGGAGAGGAGAAACTCGGGCACGAATCTGCGGAGGCCACGGCGCCCCGAGGACGCGGCAGAAGCGGGCGATCCCAGAGGCCGGGCGGGACGGAGAGGTGAGATGTCCGCAGGTCCCGGCCCGTGTGCGCCGCCGTCCGCGTGCGCGGGTGGGGAGTCCCTCAGTGAGAATCCCGAGGGGCGGGGCCTGGGCTCGAAGACGCCACCCTCCCGAGTGAAGCGACCCGTGGACACCAGGGTCAGGCCGCGAGTGACCAACCATGGCTTCTTCAGGCCGCGTGCGTCAAGGCTCTTCGTCAGCTTGGCGTCTGGCGGCGCCCGGGTGTCCGGGTCTCAGGCCGTGTGGACACGCACCAGGCTCTGCACGGCGGAACTTGGGCTGGGCCGTGAGCTGCACCCGAGCGAGTGACCAGAAGGAAACAACATAGCCCTGGAAGAAGCGCGCTAGGTGGTGACTGACAGACACACCGCAGAGACGGGGCGGGCACAGCCTGCAGGGCACCCGGTGGAGCTGAGACTGTAAGGAGAAACGTGGGGTCCCTTGGGCACAAAGAACAGACGCAGGCGGGGCCCAGAGAGCCTGCCTTCCGCAGAGCGATCCCAGGGGCTGTGCCTCTGTGCTTTGTCCTCTGGAGCCGAGCGGACCTGAATGCACTTGCCGCGCTGTGGGGCTCAGAAAGACACGGTACCCCCCGCTACGTCATAGAGCCGCTATGTGCCGAGAAAAGGAAGCGCATAGGAGCAGAATTAGCTGATTCATTTTTTTCTCAAAGCCTGCCTACAAACATTTTTGCATAGCCCCAGAGCAAGGTAACAGTTCTATTTAATTTGAAAGTTTAATTTTTTTTTTTTTGAGACAGGGTCTTGCTTTATAGTTCAGGCTGGCTCTGAGCTCACTATGTAGTCCAGGCAAGCCTCGAACTCAGTAATCCTCCTATCTCTGCCTCCCAAGTGCTGGGATTACAGGCGTGAGCCACCACGCCTGGTGAAAGTTAAATTTTTTTAAAGCTTCTGATATAGAAAAGGCTCTTCATAAGGCAACAGAATGCTCTACTTCATATATATGGATCAACCTCCATCTCACTGTAGTTTATTGTTTTTGAAGTAGATTCTTGGGCAAAGTTGTCCAAGTGGGAGGTACAGATGTTGTATACGTAGGTTCCCAAAAAAGTTGGACTCCAGTTATCAAAAGATTTGATCTTCATTATGGCTGGGAAAGCAGTTTCCACTGGCAAAAATAAATCCTCCGTCTCCAGTATAGTTCCCTACTGCAAAGAACAGACGACCAGAGAGGTTGCCAGTGGATACCACTGGATTCCTTTCGTCAGTCACAGAAAGGTGTCAGAAAGGAAGTGCTTTTCTTTTGTGCTGTCATTTAAAATGCTTATGCCTGGGCTGTTTGCAAAGAACAGAACTTTACTTTCTGACCTTTCTGGAGAAGTCCAAACCCAAGTTTTGAAGTAGTCAGCAAGTTCAAATTCAAGATCCGGGTCAAGACCCTGGCCTCAGACTCGCAGTACAAGCCCGCTTTCCACTTCCAAGATGGTGCGCTGAGCAGCGCTTCAACTCGGGGTGGGGGTGGGGCAACGTCTAGGCCCTCTGCAGTCACAGTAAGGCCCTGATGTTGGAAGAGAGGGTGACACAGCCCTCCCAAGAGCCCCGCTCCCAGACTTTCTCAATTTGAAATATTTTCCAACACATACATTTCAGAGGGCACTTTTCAACAATAGCAGGGAAGGACCCTGCGATTGCATCTGATCGTTCTGTCTCTCAGGACTCTGTGAGCACTGTCTTTTATACACTCATTCATATCCCACCCCGTCATCCCAAGGGACCCATTTCATGTTAAAATGAGAAGATCCCCACAGGCTTCCTGGCTCTGACACTCAGAAGCACTTGACTGAACGGAGCAATGAAATGCTCATTTGATGCTAATACTTTAACTCAGAAAAATAACTTGTACGGTGAGAGTTTTATAAGACCCAGTGGAACCCTGAGGTCAGTATTCACAGCGCTGCTTCGCGAGCCGGCATTCTGGTGTGTCTGGAAGCCGGAAGTGGGGGCCTGGGCAGGCGTTTGCCTGCCGGGAGACCGCGCGCGACGGACGGGCCTCTGATGGCCACGGCTCGGGCCTCCAAGTGCTTGGCTTTGTTCCTCTTGCGCTGCTTTCGGTTAGTAGGAAGGTTTTATGGTACATAATAATGTTCACTGAATTGTTATCTGAGGCAGCCTCCATGACTGGAAACCTCTCAAGGCTGTGGAAGAACGATAGATTCCAGCATTCCGGAAGATGCCAGCTCAGGTGGAGGGCAGGACAGGGCAAAGCCCCGGCACGCGCTGCCCGGCAGTGAGGATGAGGCGTGAGGATGAAACAGCGCCAGCGGAAGCCAGGATGCGCTTCCGTCTACACAGAGTTTTCATGGCCATGGATTTTATTCCATTCTCAGTTCCCTTTCACTGTCTTCTTTTAATGCTCTGTGCTGCGCATGTTTGTTGTTTTCTGATTTATATACAATACAAGGCACAGACAAAACTTGCACCGATTGATCAGTTTTGACAACTGTCTAATCCCTCGTAACCACCACCAAAATCAAGCTATGGAAGCCTCTCCTCATTCCGAGTCCTCCGTGCGTCCTTCGGGTAAACCTTCGTGCCTGCTGGCTCTGCTGAGCAATTGCTGTCTGACTCCTGTCACTCGACATTACCATTCTGTATCATATAAAGGAAAGCACGTGGTGTGTTTTCTTTTGTTTGGCTTATTTTGCTCAGCATTAGGTTTCTAAACTCCCCCGATATATCAGTAACTTTTCATTTTGTTCTGTTTCTCCCAGGCCGAGCTGGATGCATACATTTCCTGTGACTCGGACACCAGCTTTCGTGCCGATGAACATCTGGCGGCTGCAGGTTTGGGTTTCTGTGAACAAAGCTTCGATATCACCATATACTCGCCGTTCCGTGTGGTAAATACAGGAAAGGAACCGATGTCTGTGCCCAGCTCCTTGCAGGGACGCGCCGTCCTGGAGTCGCGGAGTCCTGGTTACGACTGGCTGTGCCCTTGGCTGCGGGCACTGGAATCCTCTGCAGAGTGTCAGGCACACGTGCCTGGAGCACAGCGGTCGCCACGCAGCCACTCGGCCATCATGAGCCTGAAGAGACGCCATCTCGAGGGCTCTGGTTCCAAACTTGATTTGCTATCTAGTCAGGGGAGCTTCTTGTCGGCGGTTCTTTATAAAATTATTTTGACAGCTTTTCCGAAAACATAGTTTGGATTATTTCTTTGTGTGAACTTTATATTCAGCTACTTTACCTAAAAGAGAAATCTTGCTAGTGTATTACATAAATTGCATTAAAATTTTACACTAAACTGGGTGTGGTGGCTCACGTCTGTCTTCCCAGCATTCAGGAGGCAGAGGCAGAGGCAGAAGGATTGCTGAGTTCGAGGCCAGCCTGGGCTACATAGTGAGCTCAGGGCCAGCCTGAACTACAAAGCGAGACCCTGTCTCAATAAATAAATTAAATAAATAAATAAATAAATAAATAAATAAATAAATAAATAAATAAATAAAATTTAGATTAAGTTTGAGAGAGGGGCACAATATTGGGTATTCATTTTCACAAAAATAAGCGTGTTCTCCCCTTTTGTTTCTCACTTGGAAGTTAACCTAACGTGGGTAACACTCATTGGCTCTTGATTCTAAGTCTCTTTTAAGTTCTTTGAATGGATCTAAAGCAGATTTTTGTCACCTGTATTTAAATCATCTTAACTGAAATTCATGTGAAGCAAGAAGGTCTCTACTGCTCAGAGGGACAGGTAGAGTGTAGCTGGGATTCTCCGCAGATGAGTCACGGCGTGATTCTCAGATTCAGACTTGTAAAGTTATCGGAGGATTAAAAAATTTGCATTGGTGACAATGACCTGCTCCTTGGGGAATCTGATCAAGAACGCTCAGAGGTTTTCCTTTGAATGGTGAATACTGACAATTTAGATGAATTTGGGAGTCCCCGGATTAAATTACATAGAAGAAGAAAGGGCCAGTGCTTAGAGAAGAAATTCGGAGAAATAAGGCAGAGGTGTTGCCCCCGACAGAGCCAGGCCTGGTGTGACGCAGGCTGAGCCGGCTCCTCCCAGGGGCCGCTGGTGATTCTCGGCCGTGCCCGCTGGGCACGAGGTGTGCGCCGGAGGGAAGACCAGGGGCCTGGGCAGCTTTGTGCGGTTCTGTGAGAACGGGGAGGAGACAGACAGGCCGTGAGGGGGAGGGAGAGGCGGCGAATTCCCAGGCGGGACCCCAGGGGCCCGAGAGAGTCTTGGCGTGCATCCAGCACTTGTAAGATTTTTCTTTCCTTAGGAAAGTGTAAATTCAAGGTTAAAAAAAAAGAAGAAGAGGAAATAAGACTGAAAGTCTGAATAATAGTGATTTCTGTAATTGAAAAATATTTTATGCAAGATAGAATTATGAGATCGAGTGGTAGTAATTTCATATGAAAGTTTCTTATCTTTATTATTTAACAATCTTAGTGGACTTTTATAAGAAATTTGTAAAAGTTGATTTCTTTACGAAAATTAGTTCATATAAGAAATATATGAATGCATTTTTGCCATCCACATATGTGACACTTAGCATCCAATGTTACTTCTGAATACATTAACCATTTTGCTTTCCAAGGACTTACAGATATATTTATACTATTCTACAAACTTTAAAAATCATTTAAATTTGCTGACAAAACTTCTTCACAGTAGATCTGTTACTAAACACAGTTCTACATAGTTAATTCACAGAATTCAAAATGCCTTTCCTACTTCTGATGGGCTGCACCTGAGCCTTGTACATTCATAAATCTTGAGGTGTTTCTGAGTTGGTCCGCTGACCTCAGATATGTGTTGGGAGCCAAGTTATAAAGGTTGGCACTTTAACGCGTGTCTCATTTTGATCACAAAGACCCGATATTTGTAGAGCGAAATGACGTGAAGCCAACGGTCATCGTGTTATGGTCTAAACGGAAGAGAATGGCGTCCAAGCAGCCAGTGTTTCCTGCCGATTTCAACACGGAACTCGCCGCGCTTACTGCAGACGCAGTGACCAGAGGAGCTGAGCGCTGCTGCCCCACCGGCCCTAAGAGTCTGCTCCTCATTTAATTTGCATCTGATGTAACCTTTATGCTCATAAAATGTCCTTGGGCTTCACTGTTCAAATGAAACTCAACTCAACTACTCCATAATGAGGAGTCTACATACATCTTCTTAAACATGAGAACAATGTTTTTCTAGGTAGACAGACACTGGGACATAGGTGACCATCATTCAAGGAAGTAGCTTTACCAACAGCCAGTTATGGGGTCTAAACTGTCCACACCGTCTCTGACACACCATTTACATGAAAAATCTCCTGAAAGCAGACAGAAAACTGCCAAGTTCTTCCAAACAAGACTCACTGAGGCATTCTGGATGAGCTTTTGAGTACTTCCAACTCAAATGATTTCATGAAAGAAAATAAGAATTTAGAATTTAGAAAGTTCCCGAGTTTTTCACAAGTACATTTATTTATCATCAGTCTGAGCCCAATTATTAACTAGACTTGGAAGCAGAACAAAGCGGAGCAATTATAATTTTTAGCAGACCCAGAAATAATAGATCCTGGATATTTACTGGAAATTGGCTTTTCCCCATGTCTTTGACAAATCATTGACTCGAGTCAAAGTAGTACATGAAAAATCATAATTAGTATCTCCTCGTGGACTACTTGGAGTTGTATATGAGAACCTCACATGCACGTCAGTAGGTCCAAACGGAAAGCATTTCTTAGATCAAAGGGCTGCCCGGCCGCGTTTATATCCTCAGCAGCTGGTGGAGGGTGAGCTAACTCCGCCCGCCTAGCTGGCCCCCGGGACTCCTGGCGGTGCGTGGAGACCCGGCGGGGGTGGGATGCGTCTCCGCAGGGGGGGCCGCGCTTGCTGCTCAATGCAGCCTCTTTACGCCAGTTTCATTCGCTTTTACAAAAAGTCATTAGAATCCGTCAAAAGTGGCGGTGCCTCCGCTTACAAACTCAGCCTGTCCCGCGACTCTGGGAGGACGGCTGCGTGTGGGCCCGTGGGGGGAAGTTGTTGGCCGAGTTTGCGAACAGAAGTGCTTGTGGTCTGGAGTGTTTCTGTCACTAACTGGTGAGGTGGCAGCATAAGGAGAAAGAAAAACGTTATAAAGATCAAGTTTGGAAATGAGGGAACGGTGGTTCTGTATTAGAAACACATCATCTGAGTGGTTGCCTGTCACGTGATCGAAGGGGCAGGCGTGAGTGAGACTCCGCCCCAGGCCCCGTGAGCACGTCCGTCCAGGCGGGTGTGCAAAGCTTTCACTGGCGTTCCTTAGTCTTGACTCGATTAGACACTGGAGAGTCTGCAGGACAGCGGTTCTGTCGTGATGCAGGAGACCTCGGTGGCTTGCAACTCATGGAAAAGCATTCAAAATAAAATATTTTAGGCAAGCACTATCTTTTATCCCTAAATCAACAGCCATTTCCTATTTTTAGTCATTCATTTGTTTTTCAAAATCTAAACTATATCTGATTTTCTCAGACATATTTTGTGGGGCATTTCTATTTGCATCTCATGGTTGGATGTTATGTAGAGATTAGCTCTCCTCAGAAGATGGGATCCCCAAATCCCTGCCGTATTTTAAGAGCGGCTCTAGGAACACAGGCCTACTCTTTTCTGAAACTAATTATAACATCGAATGCTATACTTAGATGAATAAGTGAAATATTTTTTCTTGAACTTTAAGAGCTCAAATTATATAAAAATTGCTGCAAAAAGTGAAAAGATGAGCTTAACTTCCATATTAGATAACTGCTACACTTTTTTCATTGTTAAAACATTTGTTAAATAGAAGCCTTGAAAAATTAAACGGAAGAAACAAATGGAAAATCTCTGAGAAAAATAATGTCAAGATTTAACTTTCTCCACTCATTTTCCTCAAGGACTTGATTACTTATTTATATTCTGGAAATAACAACTGTTTCTCTTTTTTGGAAATTGCTCATTTCATTCATTCACATAGGGGCAGAGATTTTCTATAATCTTTACTCCTGACTTTTAAGATTTTGGTTTTGTGCTTTACTACAAGAGTTATTGCATGGTACATAAATGAAACCGCTGAGCGCCTCGGAAGAGAGAGCTCCCAGGAAGGCCCGACACCAGGGTGAGCCGGGTGTACCCTACAAGCGCCGGGTTAGCTACGACCCCCGACATCCCACCAGATAGTATGGCTCAGGGTAGTAAAAGTAGGATTCCCTTGTTAGGACTTTTTCAAGACCCCGAACTTTACACCTTTTAAAACATTTCCATATGAGGACAGTCTTTCCACTTTACTGTGCTAATAAATATCCTCTAAGGAAAACATAACACATTTTAATCTTACTTTTAGGAAAAATCGTTAAGTGTTTGCACAAAACTTAACCTTTCCTAAGCTTGGTTTGTTCTTTAAAACCTAAAGGAACAAAATCCAAATAAAGAAAACAATAGATATTTGAAGTATTTTTTAAATTGAATTCTTTACTGGTACAATTTATATACATCTCACAATCACATATAAAATTGGGGAATTTGTACCAGTATATTACACAAGTTCATTCTCATTTTTACCCACACCCCGCCCCACCCCCCTCCCCACCCCCTATATACATGCTCTTTTATTTTCTTTCTGAGTCACATGCATTCCTTCCCCAAAGGATTTTAAAGTCAATAAAGTAGAAGTAATAGAGGAAATATGCTCGCGAGACCCCCGCGTAGCTCGGTGCCATCAGGAGCCCGCGGTCCCCGCGCCCTCGGGACGCACGGCCAGGGCGTGGAGCTCCAGGCGGCTCGGCGCCTCGCTAGGCAGCGTCCCCGCCCCGCTGGGCGCCCGGCGCGGAGGAGCTCGGTGAGGCCCGCAGGCCGCCCTGCCCTGCTCGCCGGCGCCAGCGGCGGAGCGTCCAGCTCGAGGGCCTCCTCGTCTCTAGCCTCCCTTGACAGGCAAAGTTCGTTGGGCGGATTTTTCACCCACTGACTGCGGCCGCACCTGGGGCCACTTTACTCCACGCTTACAGCCTGGGCCGCGCAGGGAGCAGCCGGCGAGGTCCTGAGCGGCCCGTGGAAGCGGTGACCGATGGCGCAGGAGGCGGCCGTGGCCGGCACCGCCCCGCCGCTCCCCGCCGGCCGCACAGCAGGGCCGGAGGCCGGTCCCGGTCCCGGGGTGAGCCGAGGCCTAGGCCTCGCGGGGTGCCCGCGCTGGGACACCGAGCCGCTCGCACCTGCCGGCCCAGGGCTCAGGGCGGGCGGGGCGCTCCCGCCGGGGGCTCTCCGAACACGGCCCAGGTTCGCGGAGCTCCACCGGGGGCTCGTGACGGGCAGGGCGCAGAGCGGCGTGTGGGAGCCGGAGCTCACCCGCGCGGCACCGTAGGGGCCGCTTCCTCTTCTCCAAGACCAGCTGGAGGAGCTCAGCGCTCTGTCTGTGTCAGTCCATCTTGAATTATGGTAATAAAATGCCTGAATCGGGACAACTTTATAAAGAACAGAGTTCACCTTCGCTCAGTCCTGGGGCTCGTAAGCCTGGATTTGGCAAGAGTCACTCGCAAGAGTCTGGAGGAGAACCAGGGCATCGCATGTTAAGGCGAGGTGCAGGAGAGGCCCCGGGGCCTTCCCTCCTCCGGAGCGAGCCGCATTCAGAGCGGGAGGCGTGTCCGGCGGCCGTGCCCGCCCCCCCAAAGCCCGTCTCCGACGCCGCAGTGGCGCCGAGGGCCGGGTCTTCCTCTGGGTGGTGCTGCGCCTGCTCCCTGCCCAGATCACCCGCTCTAGGCGTTAAGCTCCTCGACCCAAGGACCACTCTCTCGCCCCCTTCATCAAACATGACCCTGGCTTTCAGTTCGCCCTAAAATGTTTGTTGAAGCCACGACTGACCACACCTCAGCCCGCGCTGCTGAGTGCTGGGCTTTCCGGACGCTCCCGAGAGTCGGTGCCCGGAGCCGGGGCGCGGCCTCCAGAGCCCTGTGCTCAGCTTCCTTTGATATCGCCACAGGCAAATCACCGCGGGCCAGAAGGACGTTTTCCTCTCGCTGTCGGAGTAACGCTGCGGCTGCTGCTACGGAGGTCGCGGCCGTGTAAAATCTCGGGCTTTCCGTGGCATCTTGTCCAGGAGACCAACCCATATGTCACATCCAGACAGAAGCGGTTCCATCCCTGAGCGGTTCCATCCTGCACTTACAAAATTATCTTTTGAACTTAAAATCAGGGCCACATGTTTTCTCAACTCCATCTTGGTGCCATAAGCTCCTCTTTCGATCGAGTCCGCTTCGGGCAGCGCCCGCCTCGCCTGGCGCGCCACCAGCCGCGCGCTCTGCCCGCACAGCCGGCGCCGCCTGCGGTCTAAGACCCCAGCCACGGGCAGGTGTCCCGGAGGCCGGGCCCTGGGAGGCAAGGCGTCCCGCGGGCTGCGGTCCCGGAGAGACCCGTCCTCGGCGGGCAGTGGGGCCTGTGCGCATGTTAGGGCGGAGATTCCGCCGAGAGGAGGAGCCGTGGGGCGGGGGGGTGCTCTGCCTCCCTCGCGGGCCCCTCCCCCTCTGCGTCCCCACCGCAGGGACGTGCGCGGGTTCCACCGCGAAGGCCCGCGGCCTTGGAGCTGCCGCCCGCGGACTGAAACACCAGCAAAATCCATTTCTTCCCCCTTTAAGCTGTGAGTTCCGGATACCTTGCTCCAGCAGAGAGTGACTAGCAGAGGTAGAAAAGGGCGAGTCCTTGACGCAGCCGCGCTCATCAGTCTGAGAGCTTTGAAAGTAGCTGCAAAGTAACCGCGGCACGAGGACAGCGGGTCTCGCCGTGGGAACGAGAGGGCCGGACCTTCCTGCACGAGGACGGGCCGCGGGTGCCTCTGGATTAGGGGCGCCGTGGCTTCTTCCACTTTCAGTAATTGCTCTTTTGATGGTGCTTCTGTGTTTATATTTTAGCTTTTAAATATTAGAATGTCTGGCTAGCTCTAATTTGAGTGGCTGTGTTTGTCGGGGCTTTGAGAAACAGACGCTGTAAGATTAAATGTGCAAGGAGGTTTCTAGAGAATTCCCTGCCTGGGAGAAAATGGGAAAGCAACAGGGAGAATTGAAGAGTTTAGGGCTGTAGACCAAGGGGTGAGACGGGGGAACCCCGAAGCCGGGGCTCTTCTGCCCAGGTCGTGAGCGGAGTCCTCGCGGGGACAGGCTGCTCTGGCCGCGCCGTGCAGGGAGCCGGGGCTCAGAAGGTGACCGGAAGACGCCGGGCGCTGCTCACACAGGAAGCAGCTCTCTGAACTGCGGCCTCGAAACTGGGGTCGTTACTAAAACGCAAGAAATGTGTATATCACGGTTGAAGTACTGTAGTGAGGATTCTTAAAATAACATTGGAAGCAACATTTTAAAAGATCATTATAAATGACCAACTTCAAGTTAGG
This sequence comes from Thryonomys swinderianus, assembly GCA_004025085.1. NCBI lineage: Eukaryota > Metazoa > Chordata > Mammalia > Rodentia > Thryonomyidae > Thryonomys > Thryonomys swinderianus. The sequence continues at coordinate 65,560 of PVIC010003383.1, forward strand.
AAGATAATATCCTATGTTGTCAAAAATATCAGGTAACTGGGCTGGAGATTTAGCTCAGTGGTTCCGGCACCTGCCTCACAAGCGCAAGGTCCTGAGTTCGATCCCTGGTAATCACATACAATGCTGGGTGTGGTGATTCAGGCCTACCAGCCATCAATACCACATACCACAATGCCGGGCGTGGTGGCTCATGCCTGTCATCCCAGCACTCGGGAGGCAGAGGCAGGAGGATTGCTGAGTTCGAGGCTTGCCTGGGTTCCATAGTGAGCTCAGGGCCAGCCTGAACTACAAAGTGAGACCCTGTCTCAAAATAAATAAATAAATAAATAAAGAAGAAGCCTTTGAAGCAAATAAAGATAATAAAATATAAAATTATATTTCCAGAATTTCTTGGAAGGTTCTAGGCAGAAATAAAAGCCAGTTAAATTAGTGGTAATTAACCTGTCCGACCCCACTGTCCAACCCCACCTTCCACCGCACTGTCCTGACCCCACCCAGTCTGAGAAAATTTACAAACATTAAGCAAAGAAATTAAACTATCAGAAATCAAAGTAAAATGATAGACCGATAGGGGTTCCTGGAGAAAGGAGTCTTCTCTACCAAAATACTATTATTCGTTTCTAACTTTCCTTGTCCCGATCTTTCAGGCACTGTGGACTCCGCCCTGAGGACGCAGGCTGCAGGCGCTCGCTCCGGGCTGGTCCCTGCCGCGCCCTGCAGTCCGGGGTCGCCGCGGGGGCTGCCAGGGCGGGGGCTCTCGCTCGCTCGGCTGGAGGAGCGAACTGATCTTTCGCACGGAGGCCTCACTCGCCCGTCTCTCCTCGGCGTTAGAGAAGCTCTGCTCAGGGCCCAGCTCTCTCACGGCGGGGTGGCTGCTTTCACAGCGAATGCCCACCTTTGATCTCCGTTGGCGGCGAGCCCCCCACACCGCCTCCCCACCTGCCGGCTGGCTGCAGTGTGACTCCTGAGCACGGACGCCTCGCTGTGTGCTATTTCTACCTTTGCTCCGCATCGGGACGAAGGTAGACGATCCCCGGTGAGACTCAGTCGTCGCTGGGCGCTGAAGCCCCGGCGGGCACCGGCTCTCTGCGCTGCGCCTGGCGCTGCCTCAGACGCCAGACACCTGTCCCTGGACCATCGGCAGGCAGGCGGCTGTCAGGTGGGCAGACACGGCACGGAAAAGCACTTTTCTTGGCTTAAGAAAATCAGCATCTACCCTTGTGGCTCTGAACCTGTACAGCTGCCAAGGAAGGGTCTTTATTTTCCTTATCTCGCAAACTAAAACTTCAGCTCTCACAAAACTGCCCCAGGACAGGGCTGGCTCGGTTTCTTGTAATTTCTTTCAAGTGGGCAAAAGCCAGAAAATGTGCTAGTTAGGATCAGGTTGTTGGATCTGCTACAGGAAAAATCAGACCATGCTACAAAGATTTATCAGATAATTATGTTTTATTTAACCACAAACGAACAACTGAGGACTTATAAAGATTTAAGACATAGAAAGACAAAAATTATGTTTTTGTTCTATTCTTTTTCTTCAAAGTCATATTCACATTGCCAACTAAATGAAGAATTATTTTCACCAACCCTGAGCTTCCAAGTCTCAGTGAACTGGCTGAAGCAGAGGCCACTTCTTCAAGGCATAGGCTATAAATACAGTTCTTTCACAGATAAACACAGACGTCACTCTTGATTGGCCTCAGTTTAATTGATAGAATATGACATTAGCTCGTTTCCTTTCCTTATCCTCTGAAACATATCTTGTATAAATTGTGAACAGATATTTTTAAAAGAATGAGGTTAAATAATTTTTATCAATTAATATGTTTTTAAAAATGGTATGTTGTGCCAAATGCACATCATTTTAATAGTAAGCATATTCATTTTGGCAAATGTATCATTTCATTTTATACACATATACATTAATATCTTAAGGTCTATCTCAACTTTTATTTATGCATTGGGTCACATGTTACTAGACTATACTTGTCATTTATTGGTGATTTCATTATGTATAGAGCTGATATATGCAGATGTTGTATAGGTCTAGATATGTATCTTGATAAAAAATAAATGCATCTACATTTTCAAGTACTTCTTTTGTTTAAGAAATCATTCCTCAAGGAAGGAGAGGATAGTTAAGTAGAAAAATATTAGGCTAGTTTACAAGATTTCAAAATATTTGATGTGTGTGGATGTTTATGTGTGTGATTTCAGAAAAAAGCTAATTTTATATATAAGATAACATGTAACACTTATCCAGTACATGGTAATGACCCTCACTGGTTACATGTAGTGATTCATCTTTCATAACATTAAAGAATATCCCTAACGCGATCTTCAAAAATGCAAATAATAATGTAAAAAATTACAGTTTGAGCACAAATACTTTGTATTATTTGATCAGTACTTCCATGAATGTCCGAGAATAAATGCTTTTTTGTTTATATTCTTGGACAAAACTTCAAACATATCACAAAGTCACATCACTGGTTATTACACAACTTTGATCATGCCACTAATTGGGTGTATGTTCTCTCTGGTGGGGTCCGTAGCCATTCATGCTTGTTGGTGGGGTGTGTGTTTCTCCTAAATTCAACTTAATCAAAACTTTTCATCCAAAAGTAATTCTGTCAGCTCTGTTAACTATGAAGGCACATATTATGCACTGCACAGTCCTATTAAGTTGATGGTGCTATAAATATTATTTGCAGGTTGGTGAATGTGGTTGCTTTGAATTAAAAGATCAAACAAAACATTAATCAGAGTAGATCTCGATTGCCAGGCATTGTACTTCTTTTAGAATCTTTCCCCTAACAGGAGCATTTCCATAAGATATCAGAAAGTCAACACATTGCCCTTGAGCAAGGCTCAGCGCCTAGAAGCAGGATCTGTTCCCAGTGCTGTGTTTACTCGCAGTACGAACCTTGGGAATAAAAAGGCATGAGTTGCGGAGGAGGGTAAATGGGCCCTTCAAGGAGGAAACTCACCTGGAGCCTGCGTGGGCGGCACACGCCGCTGGGCCTCGCTCTCTCCGGCAGGAGATCGCATCCGTGTCCCCGGGACATCGGGGAGACGGCCCGCCCGGAGCCCTCTCAGCCGGGCGGCCCTGACTCTGCTCCCAGCTGTCTGCCTGGTCGCCTCGGGGCCTCTGTGCTTCTCCTTGCTGCAGAAACCGTGGGCAGAACGGCCTCTGCGTCGGGGACAGTCTCTGACAGAAGCGCTCTGCAGGCGGCTCCGGGCGTCCCCGCGTGGCCGGCGGTTCAGTCCCGGCTCAGCCTCCGGGTTCTCGCTCTGCCGCGGGGGTAGATTTCCCCAGTTCAGCTCTGCTCTTCGCTGCACTTTGTTTAAACGACACTGTAGCTGGCGTTCAGCACGGAGTGAGCACCGAAAAACTTCTGTTGAACCTTGCAAAATCTTAAGATTTTCACTTGTTTGGACTTACTGGTAGCAGAAATAAAAGTTATACATAGTAGTTTATTTTTATAACTATTGTAGGTTTCAGACTTTTTTAGGATGTATAGAGAAGGTAAAGATTTGTATGCCCTTGATCTTTTATAATAATATGATTTGCATAAAGAAACGGTTATTAATATTTTTAAAACTTCGAAATTCTTATCGTACTCATATAAGCATTTGATGCAAGATCATACTTCCATAAAGTTTTTGCATGCTTTAGTTTGTAAGTATAAATTTCACATGATATCATGAAATACACATTAACGTACATTACGCCACATATTTATGTTTTGCGTAGTGAGAGCGCGCAGAATGTGCTCTCGGGGCTTCCAAGGTCACGCCGCAGTGGACTACGTCGCACGACAAATCCTCCCCTCCGTCTGGTCAGAACTGTGCGCGCTGGGACCGCGTGGCTTCTGCACCTTGG
>PVIC010003384.1:0-16559 GCA_004025085.1 Thryonomys swinderianus
AAAATTTGAGAGGTGAGTTTGAGGCCTTAGTACTTGCATAATGTCCTCCCCTGCATGTGGTCTCATTTCACCATAAAGACCACCCTGAGACATGGGGATGATTATGCTTGTCTGAATAAAACCAGGACAGTGGAGTTCAGAGAGGTTGGTGATGGACCTAAGCTCACGGAACTGCCCATCAGCAGAGCCCATCCTGAGTCCCGTCCGAGAGGACCCCCAGTCCAGGCCCTCACTCTGGCTTAGCGCTCGTTCCCAAGTCTGTCACGTTAGAATCACAGTTGCTCCGAGGGAAGCCCTTCCTGGGGCTGATTATGCCAAACACCAGCACAGAGTGAAAATGTAATTGGTTACCAAGGGAGTTTATGCAGATTAGATGACAGGCTACTGTAATAGCAAGATTCAGGAATATGTCTCTAACTCTTGATGGAACAGTTTATTTCATTAATTAACTCCTAGTTACTATGGGCCACTTAGGTGCAGGGAGTTTTGGGATTGAAGATGAACTCTTTCTTTATTGTCCATTCTGTCACAGCACTGGGGATCAGTGCAAAGAAAAGGAAAAGAAAAGCTAATGAAGGCTGTCAGCAAGTGACTGGCATCAGCATCAGCATCACCTTCCTCTTCCTCTTTAACATCATCGTGATCAGAATTAGAGCTACTGTGTTCACAGAGCACCTGCTGGGGGTTTTAATCCTCAAAGCCATGCTGTGAGGCAAGAACTCAGGGATGAGGACCCTGAGCCAAAGGGGTAACACAGTCCAGTAGGAACAAAGCCTGCATCTCACCCACTTGAAACTCCCAGCCAGATGTTTTCTTTCAGACAGTCCTGGGCCAGCCCAGGCAGACAGGGATTGAGGCCATCAGCCCAAGGCATGGGGAAGGCCAGACTTAAAGAGAGAAGAGGGAAAACCAGAGAAATAGCAACAGGGGCAGGCGGTGCCCAGAACACCTCATGGTGGGGATTTTCAGGAGGGAGGAAGGGTGCAGAGAGAGACCTCGAGATAAGGTGGCCAGGGAATGAAGAGAAGCCAGGGGGCTTGCAGGATGAATCGGGTTTCCAGGACTTCTCCGGCAGTGTTCCTGGGGTGGCAGCAGATTGCCGTGGGCTGCAAGTTGAGTGGGAGGTGAGGATTTTAGGTGGGAGTTGACTGAGACTCCCTCTTTGAAAAATCATGACAGTGGGCAGGGGGCAATGGAGGAGGACTCCAGCAGCTGTGAGCCCCAGGACCACCCTGCTATCATTATGGTTACCTTTTCCATTGCTGGGATGGACCCAGAGCATTGTTACTACAGAGCTATACCCCAGACAGACAGTATGACACGAGTAGTCCTTCCTTCTTTCCTTTTCCATCTGCCTTCCTTTCTCCTTCTGGGTCAGCTTCACATCACTGGACCAAGTCAGAGAATTCACCAAGGAGGAGAAAGCTCTCTTCTGACTCAGTGTGGAGATTTCAGCCCATGGCCTTTTGGCTCTATCTCCTTGGCCCATGGAGAGAACTTCCCCACTTCCGGTCCTGCCAGGGCTGACTGGGGAACTGATTTATAACATAGGAGTCTTTGGGGACATTTGTGTATTCATACCACCCTCCACATCTTTGGGTGAGCTGTGCTGGGGATGGAACCCGAGGCCTCATGCAAACTGGGCAAATGCTGTACTCTAAGGTGTACCCTCAGCCCTCCATCTCCATGTACATACCGGGCACAGACCCCAAGCCACATCTCCTTCATGCTGGCTTCTTTGGCTGTTAAGATGCACAGGACTGTGTACACCACTCTTAAAATTGAGTGAGGACACAATTATAGCAAGAAGCACAAGTGTGTGTGTGTGTGTGTGTGTACACACTGTTTATTTTTAGGCCAGGCATGGTGGCACATGCCTATAATCTCAGCACCTAAGAAGCTGAGGCAGGAGGTTCAAGCATGAGGTACGTAAATTCAATGCCAGTCTGGACTACGGATTGAGATCTGGCCTCAAAATATATTTCTAATTCATATTCTTTTTTTTTTTTTTTTTGCTTTTTGAGACAGGGTCTCGCATTGTAGTTCAGGCTGGCCCTGAGCTCACTATGATGCCCAGGCAAGCCACCGCAAACTCAGCAATCCTCCTGTCTCTGTCTCCTGAGTGCTGGGATTACAGGCGTGAGCCACCACGTCTGGCATTGTGGTATGCGATGTTGATTGTTGGTGGGCGTGTCTCCACGCCCAGCATTATCTGTGGTTACTGGGGATCGAACTCAGGTCCTTGCGCTTGCGAGGCAGGCGCCAGAACCACTGAGCTAACCCTCCGGCCCTCTAATTCATATTCTTTATAAAAAATTTATTTCTATATGTTTGCAATACACCATGAATATATTTACCATGGGGTGTTGGTACATATACATAGCACATCTTGATCCTTTTTATTCTCCCTCTTCTCTTTCTCTCCCCCATTCCCACAGCCGCTTCCCATCTGCCTAAGATATACATCCCTGTTTCTTATCATCTTTTTTTATAATAGCGACAATGGCCAATGTTCATTGGACACCTCCAATGTACCGAGTACTTTATAAGCATTTTATTTTAACCTTTCATGTACATGCACAAAAATGCCTCAGGAAACCCACGACAAAGACATTGTTGGGATGAGTACCTTTCAAGAGTCAGGAAACTGAGGCACAGAGAATCAGACATCTGACCAAAGTCAGAGCTGAGACAGGTGATACGTGAGACTTGGCTTGGACTCCTGTGTCTCCAGATGTAGGCACTGAGGCTGCACTGTCCCGACCCTCTTTGTTCCCAGCAGTGGCACCTGGGTGTGCCGGACCTGGCCAGCTGCCAGCAGACTGGCGCGCGGTGGGGAAACGCAGACCCTCAGCCCAGCCGGCCCCGGGCCCCTCCACGGACTGGGGGAAGTTGGGGCGCTGAGCGGAGGCACAGGCCCGGGAGCCCCTGGGGTCCCGTCGCAGGTGCGCTGTCGGCAGGTGCCAGGTGCGCAGCCCCCGCCCGGGCCACCCTTCACCCCGCGCGTTCCCGCCCCGCCCCGCGCCGCCCCCCGCGTCCCCGCGCCGTCCCCGAACCGTCCCCGGCTCCACCCCCGCCCGAGCTGCCTGAAAAGCCGGGCCGCGGGGCGGCGCGCAGAGCCGGCAAGGAGAGGCGGCCATGACGGCGGAGAAGGCGCTGCCCCTGGGCGACGCGAAGGCGGCCGAGGAGGCGCGGGAGACCCAGGCGCTCGGCTGCAGCGGGGACGCGCGCGACCGCACGCGCGACAAGGCGGTCCACGAGCGCGGCCAGTGGAACAACAAGGTGGAGTTCGTGCTGAGCGTGGCCGGGGAGATCATCGGGCTGGGCAACGTGTGGCGCTTCCCCTACTTGTGCTACAAGAACGGTGGAGGTGAGGCGCAAGGGGACCCGGCTGGGGGCGGGGGACCCTCGGGAAGCGCGACCCCCGCCCTCACCTGGGCCTCTCGGCCACCTGTTACCCGTGCACACAAGCTGCTTCGCCCCTGAGCGTGGCACCTGCTAGTGCGCGGAGACCTCCCACCAGGAGACATGCCATGGCTGGAGCAGGTGTCTTGGGGAGGGGACGCTTTGACCCGGGAGCCTCAGCCTTGCTGAGTGGCCTTGGGCTTGGAGTGTTTGCAGAAGTGCGAGGCCATGGTCACCTTGGCAGGCAGTGTGGACCCATCTTACAGGTGAGGAAACTGAGGATTAGTTAGAGAAGGCCCTATCGAGCCAGGGTGGAAGCGAATGCTGACTCCAAAGGCTTTGTTTTAATGTGGGCTTGGGCTGATGAGAGAGAACTGCTTGGTGAGGCTTTCTGTTTGCCTTCTGCCTTGTCTTTTAAATCTGCTCCTGAGGCCTTTTCCAGTGTAGAGCTTTTGGGCCTCTGTGGTGGCAGAATTGGCAGCAAGCGGTTTCTTCGACTGGTCTCAGAGTCACCAACAACAAGTAACAGCAAGAATGGCTGAATGTGTAAGAAATGCTTGGAGATAGTGGAGGAGAAGGGAAAGGTGATCTGAGGGTCACTGGGATAGCGACTATCCAGTTTGTCAGAAGATGCAGCTCAGAGAAGGGGCACCAGGCTTGAGTCATGAGCAGAATGGCCCCACAGGCCCTTGGTGAGGGATCTGATCTTACACAGCCATCTTCCGCGGTGCTGTGTCTCCGAGAGAAGCTTGTCTATGCATCTCCATCGCTTTGAGGGTAACCCCTGCTACTCCAGCAAATGGAGCCCCTAACGAAGGTGGCTCAGAAGTTGGCTGGCTGGGACAGTGCAGGACTTCCCAGCAGGGGGAGCGAAAAGGGAACTGCTCCGCCCACGCCCTTTGGAAACTTTCACGCTGAAGACACAGGCTGCTCCAAGTCTGCCCTGCACTGGTAATGAAGTGGCGGTCGCGTGGCTGGACAGCTAGGGGGACAGAGTCATGGATTTGGAGGCCCCAGGTGTGCCCTCCATCCTCAGCCCAGAGTCCTGGCCCTCTTCACAGGTAGCCTTTTTAAACTGTGATGTGCTCCTGGGAACCTATAGAAATCCTACAGTGTATTCTTTGGACAAAATTTGCTTCAATATCTTTGTTAGTCCAATAAATTGTTACCAAGACAAAAAGCATTCCTAAAAGTAGAAAATAGGTAAATTGGGTCGATTCAAAACTCTGCCGCAGATCTTTAAAAAAAGAAGATTGTGTAGTGAGTAAAAGCTAAAAATGAGTCAGTTTTTTTTTTCTCTTAATCTTGCCAAATGTCTCCATTGGTGCACAGATACCCTGGTTGGATTGCATTAATATTTTAAGGATTCCACTACTAGCTTTGTGGTTAACATCTTTTAGGTATTTTAAGGATTCAATTACTAGCCTTGTGGGGAACATCTTTTAGGTTCCAGGCCAGGGATGGCAAAACTTTTAGAACTTTCAGTGATAACAGACAGCCTGCTGTGGCACACATGCACTGGGTTCAGCACAACTGTCCTAGCAGTTCGTGGGTAAACTACAGTGTACTGAAGAACTCCTGAAACTTTTTAATTGATTGGATTTAGATTCAGCAAGCAGATACCTTTATTCTTTTCTCACATACTTTTTGCCTTCTAAAATAGCTGGGTTGTTTTATCCACTCTCTCTTCCCTTCTTTTTTAATCTGCAGGGCTCTTACTAATAGGACCCAATAATAGTTTAAACTTTCCCAGCATGAAATTTTAAATTACTCACTTGCCCAGAAAAAAAGCTAAGACTCTAAAAACCTGGTAGATAAAGCTTTGATATCAGAATTGATCAGAATTGTTCTATTAATCCTCACAGTTAAAGAGGTTTCACTTAGAAAAAAAAAGCAATTTCAGTCGAAACCTTGCTTTGTGAGATGAGATGGTGGGAAATAGTATGTTTTTAGACTCTATTATTGGTAGAAAGAATGAGCGATTTGGGGGAAAAATCCCCTTCTGCTTGCAATAGCTCATGTTTACTTCAGTTATTTCATTTCATTTGCAGAAAGACTCAGGCAGTGGATACTATGTTTTAAGTTAGGAGCACTAAAACATAAGGTGGTTTTTTCCCAGCCTGATGCTGAACTAGCCTGGCTGGGTAGATTTTTTGTGGCAAGGTCTTGCATCTCTGCTCCAACTGGGGCCTTGTGTGTAGAGGTGCTTAACTCGCTGAAGCCTGTCATTGCTCCTGGCATTATTCCCTGAGAATCTTTTTCTTTATTAAAAAAGATTGTCTTTTTTGCAGGTTGCTCTCAAAGTAAATAAGAAGAAGGGTGTTGAGGCCTGTTGAGAGTGCTTTAAAGTTATAGAGAGGGGTGTGGCATCCAGGGCAGGAATGAACTTGGCCTGTAATGGGGAGGAATATATAAACTAAGAAACCGAGCTTCAATAAGATACTTTCTTATGCATCATCATCTTAGCTGCACTAGAGTTCTGGGAGCTCAGTAGCATGGATATTGAGGACTAAAAGCCCCATTTGACAGGTGAAGAAGTTGAGGCTTGAAGATGAGAGGTAGTCATGCTTAAGATCACAAAGAACACATACCCAGGGGTACTGGTCTTCTCAGCTGCAGCAAGCCCAAACTTTCCTATGGGGAATGCAGCATGGAGAGTTCTTGTGCTGAACACAAAAAGATGATAGCAGGTTTCATGTTATTTCTCTGCATCCTTCCAGGGGCATTCCTGATTCCCTATGTCGTATTTTTTATTTGCTGTGGAATTCCTGTTTTTTTCCTGGAAACTGCCCTGGGGCAATTCACAAGTGAAGGTGGCATTACATGTTGGAGGAAAGTCTGCCCTTTATTTGAAGGTGAGTGTTGATTTAATTAGAAAAATAAAAAATGTGCCCTATCCTATCAAGTAACAAAGAAGAACTGAGACCATTTTACACAGGTACTGACTCCAGATCCTCCCTCTCCATTGTCCTGTAGGCATTGGCTATGCAACGCAGGTGATTGAGGCCCATCTGAATGTGTACTACATCATCATCCTGGCCTGGGCCATCTTCTACCTGAGCAACTGCTTTACCACTGAGCTCCCCTGGGCCACCTGTGGGCACGAATGGAACACAGGTATGGCTTCTAGGGAGGGTCTGCTGGGGGACCTGGGACTGGGGATGCACTATTGGCCTCTGGGCTCTTACCACGAGTCCAGTTTCCTGGAAGTAGTCTCACTGAAACAGGGGGATTGGTTCTTAGCTGGAGTGGGTTTGTTCTGTGGGTTGTAGCTGCAGCTAAGCATTGGCCCCCGGATTGACATGGTGAAAAAATTGAGGGTGACCTGGGCTCTTCACTATGTGCAGAAATTGAGCCCTTTGGGGACTGGGGGACAACAGGGAGGGGGGCTGGCTAAGGAGACCAGGGCTCCAGTTCCAGCCCTGCCTCTCCAAGTGGCAGGTTTCTTCTGCCAAAGAAGAAATTAGACTAGATTGAGGGTGCAGACCAAGGGCCTTTAGTCTGATCTGTCTTTAAATGACAAACAGCAAATTGAAGGATGTATTTGATTCACACTTCATGTGAAAATCCAGATTTCCATCTTCTCTTCAAAAATTAAACTATCTGGCAACATTCTTGCTTGGCAGGAATGGCTGTAGCGGAGATACAGCTGTTCCTTTAGGTGATGCATCTGTCCTTAAATTGTTACCATCCTCACCCAGACTACCTTCTTCATTCACCTTACTTGTCCAATCCAGCTAGACATTTGAACTTGTTCCTCCTGAGCCCAGAACGCAATGATTTTTGAAAGTAGTTTTGTTTCATTTTTTCTTTTTTTTGAGACAGGATTTCGCTTTGCAGTTCAGGCTGGCCCTGAGCTCACTATGTAGCCCAGGCAAGCCTCGAACTCAACAATCCTCCTGTCTCTGCCTCCTGAGTGCTGAGATTACAGGCGTGAGCCACCACGCCCAGCCCTGTGGTATGTGCTATTGATTGCTGGTGGGCGTGAGTCACCACACCCAAGATTGTATGTGGTTACCGGGATCGAACCCAGGACCTTGTGCTTGCGAGGCAGGCACTGGAACCACTGAGCTAAGTCTCCGGCCTAGTTTTGTTTCATTTTTGATGTATTGTTTGCATTTCAACTGTCATTCTCCTAGGACTGAGTTTAATAATCTGGAGAGGGAGAATACCTGTTCAGTCCCATTTATTTATTATTTTTTTGTGTGATGGCTGTGCTATTAGCAGACATTACTAATCAATTGCAACATACTTTCTCAAGTTTTTGCCTGTTTGACTGGAGTTGGGTCATAGACTTTAACTCACATCCCATGTCAGAATCTAGGGTTAGACTGTACGTGGAGTGACCTCTCATTCTTAGGGCCTTCCTGTGATCCAGAAAGACTGGCAGAGTATTGGCCATCAGCAGAAGGAATAGCAAACACCAGACTTAGACAGTGCTGTGACTGGGCCTCTAGGCCATGTGACTTTGCCCTGCTTTCCTCTCAATCATATTTTATGGCAGCCTTGCTTTCTCCAGGGCCCTGGTTCTTAACCTTCCTTTGGCAAAGGACCTCCCAGAGGTGCTACCAAACCAAGATTCAAGGCTATATTCTTGGACATGTTCAAATCATCTGTGATAATTTACTTGTGCATTTTGAGAATCCTGTAAAAATAGGCATATCTTCTGCATTTTTGGCACAACCACTTTATGACTAAGGATGGTCAGAAGATTCTTCTTCCCTATAGTTCAACATGAGTTTGCAATACAAGACAATGGTCAAAGAAAGGAGAGCAGAGAGATTTGATTCTTACATGGTGTATTATGGAACTGGGATTGTGGCTCAGTGGTAGAGTGCTTGCTTAGCATGTGTCAGGCCTGGGTTACATCTAAAATAATGTTATTATAATTTCTAAAAATAAAGAAAAGAAGAAATGGAGTGCTAGTACTAAAGGAAGTGCTGAGAATGCATAAACTGTAGGAATGCAGGTTTTGCAGAAGTGCGACCAGAGGAAACTGGCCATAGAATTGAATATCAAGTAGCCCATGGAGGAATCAGCCTGGAGGCCAGGAGGCCTGCCTTTTACCTGTCAGCTCTATTTGTCGGGAAAGCAACTTGATTTTACTAAGTGGTATTATCCTACATTTTCATCCTATGTTATCACTCTGAATTGTGTTGACTGTTATTGGCTGGTATTTAACTTGTAAATTTAATTCTACTTTTCCATTTGTATGAATTATATAGTCACAAAGATTTTATAGCCCACTGTATATTTGTACATGTTTAAATATCATTTTTAATAAAAATAACTGGTCAACCCTGGATGTCTGAGAAATTTTTTTACTCTAGGAAAAAAACATTAAAAACACCATTTTAAACAGTCTTGTTACAAGCTAAGGCCGCCTCTCACCCAGAAGAGAGCCCAGGATGTAGCAGTCCTTTTGTTTATAGTTTCAGTTTTCTAGATCTTTCATAAGATTTAACTGTGAACCCTGAGGCTGCCCTCTCTTCTAATGTAGTTAGCATATGCCAGGAGGAGCTGGAACCCAGGAGAAAATAGCCCCATCACCCTGGGAGGCCACATCCTCCTCCACCCACTGATTATAACCCTTTCTCTAAAGCAGTGGTGGCATACCTGTGACACATATGCTGTAACAGGCTGTTTGTACCATTGAAAGCTCTAAAAAGTTTGCCATCACTAGTCTCAAGGCACACCAGTTATACAAAACATCACACAGAGAGGGTGGTTCCTGTCCTCAGGGCAGATGTGGCCTGAAGCATATGCGCATGTGTGAGAAGAGAGAAGTGCTGGGTCAGTGGGCCCTCACTCAGAGCTGGGTTCTGCTGGCTTCCTCTGGGTCCTAAGAGTGCAGGCGCAGGAGCCCCTCTGCCCCAGGGAGCTCTGTAGGTGTGCAGGTTTCTGTAGGGGCCAATGATACTAGGCATTAAACACAGCAAAGGAAGTGGAGCCCCAGCAAGAGTTGTGCCCAGTTAGTCTGACTGCTGGTATTATGGAAGAGGAGAGGGTATAGGGGGAGGTCCCCTGACAATTTCTGAACCTTAGATTCTTTTCAAAATAAAAGGTGTTAGAGAAGGTGATTCTCAGAGAGCCTTTGAACTCTGCCTTGCTTAGAGTTAGGGGAAGGGTTACAACAGAGGGGTCCTAGAGAGGGAGGAGGAGTTTATATAGGTTGCTCCAGACATGGGTGGATGAACACTTGGATATTTTTACGTGAGATTTCCTTGGTCATCAAATTTCTGAGAAAGCTATTCAATAAATCTTTTCTGATTGATTAGATTAAAAAATCCAAAGATTCTTTGCTTATGTAGATTCTTGGTTCTTTCATCAGTCCTTACGTCTTTATAAGCAGCTGCAAAGTTACCCCCCTTTTAGGGAAAAGCAAAGGTTCAGGTGCGATCCTGCCCTGGGGACATCATGATTGACCCATTCCTTTAATCTCTCTAGTCCTGCCAAGGCTACCAGGCAGGAGAGATGTGGGCAGGGAAAGGAAGAAAGAAAAGCAGATTTGGGAGTGAGGCTGGAGGGCAGAGTGCCATAGGGTATAGAGAATGGGGAGAGTCCCCACCCCCAAGCTGTCCTCCTGTCCTGTTCTCATCATCCCACGCTTTACTGTTTGTGGAGCATCGATTTTCCTGTCGCATCCTTTGAGCCTTTGTTTGCTCTGTGGCTAGGTGAAGCTGTCTGGTTACACCATCAGCTCTAAATGTTTTCTCCAAGTCATCCCTTGTCAAGGTTAATTGTCTTGCATGTCTTCTCTTGTTTCTACTGTAGAGAAATGTGTGGAGTTCCAGAAGCTGAACGCAAGCAACTACAGCCATGTGTCCCTGCAGAATGCCACCTCCCCCGTCATGGAATTTTGGGAGTAAGTGGAGGATCCCTTGTCACCTGGGGCTGTGGGGACTGTGTGGTGGTCCTGCCCCCCTAGCCTGGCCCCCCATCTCTGGACAAAGCAGAATCTTCCTGCAGCTGGATGCTTCTGGCTTCTCTAGGCATCTGCCTGTCCTAAAAGGCAGCATGGAGAGCTTCTGGGTTTCCCAGAGGAATAGCCAAGAGAAATGCTTTCTTAGCATGCCTTGTTGTTTATTAGGGCAGGAAGTGCTTGATAAAACATTAGACAACTTAAAAATTCATTTTGAAAACAAGAGAAGTTACAGTATGTTTGCAATAAGTGAAGTCAAGAAATATTCAGCGTGGAAGGTGGAAGTCTCCTGGGGGGTACAGATAGCTCACTTGCAGGAGCTGAGAGCCACCAGAAAAGGAAGTGGATGCATTGTAATGGGTGATGGTTACAGAGAGAGGTTTCCAATCTGCCTAAGGAAGAGGTTGGCTCTTCAGCATTGGCTGAATAAAGTGCTTCAGGAGGTTGTGCGCACCCACACTGAAAGGGTGGGACCTGCTGGTCCTTGTTGGGGACCTGTCAGAAGCTACTGCAATTACAAATAGTAGTTCTGTTGGTGGGAATTTCCCCAGAAATGGGCACCGTGTCACCAGAGTTCCATAGGGTCATGGCCCTTCTGGGGGTGCTCATACAGTTGTATAAGTCCAGCAGGGCATTATTTACATTGTGGAAGGTGCACTCCAGAATTATACAGTGTACAACCAACCTAAAAGCATAGAATGGCTCCAACTTCAGAGATTCTGAAATAGAAATAGGATCATCCTTTGATGCAGTATGGAAGAGACATTACTTGCATGAGTCGAAAGTTGGACTGAATGCTTTCTGAGGCTTTTCAATTCAAAGAAGGCTGGCTTCATGAAGAAGCCTCCCCTCTCCTGATGCTAATTAATAATACCACATATGTGAAGGGAGTGGTTTTATTAGTGATTTTAATTCTTTTCCTCTTTCCTGTTTAGAAAGAATTATCCACATATACATCTTTATACTTGTTCTACATGTGTACATGTCTTAGAAAAAAATTTTTTTTTTATAAGACAGGGTCTCACTTTGTGGTTCACGCTGGCCCTAAACTCACTGTATAGACCAGGCTGGCCTCTAACTCACATCAATCCTCCTGCCTCTGTCTCCTGAGTGTTGGGATTACAGGCAAGAACCACCATGCTGAGTCACTTACATTCTTACATATTTTAAATTTTTATATTAGTAGTATCTGTCCCTTACATTTGTACAACAGCTTTGCTTCTTTGTTCAGTGTTGGTTTTGAGACATAGCCACATTGATACACATAAATTTAGCTCTGTCTCACCCCAGCCCCATTCATGCTGTTGCATGGCATGAATGGGCTTCTTTGTTTTTATCCAATCCAGATCCCCTTGATGGGCCTTTGGTCTGCTATCTGTTGTCACTACTGCCTTTTTTTTTTTTTTTTTTTTTTGGAGACAGGGTCTCTCTTTGTAGTTCAGGCTGGCCCTGAGCTCACTATGTGGAACAGGCAAGCCTGGAACTCAGCAATCCTCCTGTGTCTGCCTCCCGAGTGCTGTGATTACAGTCATGAGCCACCATTCCCAGCACTGTGGTATGTGGTATTGATTGCTGGTGGGTGTGAGTCACCACGCCCAGCATTGTATGTGGTTACTGTGGATTGAAGTCAGGACCATTGCACTTGCGAGGCAGGCACTGGAACCACTGAGCCAAATCTCCTGCCCACTACTGCTTTTTCTTTTTTTTAGACAGGGTCTTGCTTTGTAGTTCAGGTTGGCTCTGAGCTCACTATGGAGCCCAGGCAAGCCTTGAACTCAGCAATCCTCCTGCCTCTGTTTCCCAAATGCTGGGATTACAGGCATGAGCCACTACACCCAGCACTGTGGTGTGTGATACTGACTGCTGGTGGGCATGATTCACAACGCCCGGTATTGATGTATGAGGTTACCGGGGATTGAACCAGGGACCTTGCACTTGCTAGGCAGGTGCTGGAACCGCTGAGCTAAATCTCCGGCCCTGTCACTACTTTTGAACTCACCAAGTGAATGTCTGATGCTGTTTTGAGTACAAGAATGAAGGTTTCTAGGCTGTATCCTTATTGTAGTGTGATATAGGCAGCTAGAACAGAAAGCTTGACACTGGATGACTGAAAAAGAACAAATGAATTCCTTGCAGTTCTAGCAATTGGCAAAGGCAAGGTTGAGGAGTGGAGGCTTCCCATGGAAGAAAGCAAAAGAGCAAAGGGTTCACATGCTCAAGAGCAAGAGGTCAAACAAGGTCATCCATTATATGATAACCATCCTCTGACGGATGCATGGGCCCTTATGTGCTAATCACCCCCTAACAATCCCACCTTTCAACACTGTTCGTTTGGGATTCAGTTTCCAGTGCAAGAACTATAGAAAGCATATTTAAACACTAACTGTATTGAAGAGTAGAAATGCTGGGCTGTGAGATCTATGTGTTGTCAGTTTTATCAGATTATGCAAAAGGATGGCCCCAATCTTTATCTGAACAAGAGTGCATAAGACTTTTTCCTGCATCACATTCCGTATAGTACTTGACCTGGCTGGTTTTTGTTTTGCTGGTGTGGTGGGTGTGAAATGATATTTTGCTGTTTCACATTTACATTTCTCTAATTACTTGAGGTTGAGCATTTTTGATGTTTTTCTATTAGATATTCTCATCTGTAAACTTCAGGTTCATGTCCTGGTCAGTTTGGATCACTTGTCTTTTACAGATAGGAATCTTGATATGTCCTAGATATTATTGCCAGTGCTATAAATAAAGGAGCCCATCCTTTTCACATGGAGGCTTTTTAAAAATTTTATTTATGGTGTACAGGATTTTAAATTTTACTGAAGTTACATTTGTCAATTTCTTTGGTTTGCACAGTTGGTGTCTTATTTAAGATATATTTCTGTATTCCAAAGTTGTAAAAGAAAAATCTTGTAGTTTCTTCTAAGTTTCAGAATTTTATTTTTTTCACATTAAGAATATAATCTATCTGGATTTTTATTTTTATATCATATAAGGTAAAAGTCTAATTTTATCATTTATATAAATAACCAATTTCGCAGGCAGCATGTCCTTTCCAGACTGATTTTAGTACTATCTTCTATGTACCATTTCCTACAAGCCACAGAGCTATTTTTCAGGTTCTGTGCTTCATTGGTCTCTGTGTCGATCTTTGTGTTAATCAACATCTATAGTTTTATTCTAAGCCTTGAGCTGGAAAGGCACTTCCTTAACTTTATTCTTTTCCAGAATGGTCCTAATGTCTTAAGTAATTTTAGAATCAACTCTCAGATTAGATCAATGATGATGACAACAACAACATAAGGACTAAAACAGCTCTAAGGGTTTTGATTGGAAGGCTACCAAAATTTTAGGTTAATATGAAGAGAAATGACATCCTGGCTATGCCTTTCTGTCCATGAACATGGTATAGCTAGTGCTTCATTTATTTATGACTTTTAAAGCCTTACAAAGTAGTGTTATTTTACTGTGGTCTGCACAGGAGCAGTGTTGGGCTTGCCTGGTTATCTACCTTAGACTTACCTGGTGAATCACAGGCTCAGATTGAACATTCTTAGTATGTGTGCTAGGAAGGAGGCTTCTGTGTGGTTCTTCCCAACTCCACTGGGCAATGGTTTTCTGGAGGAATGTTGCAGAGGCTTGTTTTGGACCAGTACATTTAAAAGTTTGCAAGACATGGTTTCTGTGCTTTTTCTTGGGGAACCCATCCGGAAACCATAGTGGTCTCTGTGTACATTCATGTTGTCTTGATCATTTGTTCCCTTTGTAACATATGTGGAAGTCCTCAAATCATTATTTATGTCATGTATATATTCTTTGTATTCCCCAGTGACAGCAGTCATGAAGCAGCAGCTGTCTGGTTGTACTCGCCACTGCTGGGCTATGAAATGCCCTCAGTGAATACTTGTAAAATGAATGGATTTAAGATATACATGAATGGATGAGGAAGAAGGCAGGCAGATAATATATTCTAGTATAATCCTATAGGAGAATGGTCACTGGGCTTTGCCAAGACATGCTGTCAAGAAGATTTCCACTCAATAGCACTGATTACTTCCAGGATCCCTTTGCAACATCCACATCACCTCCTCTTGTGTTAAGATCTTTTCCAGCTTCCTGGTCCTGCTGCATGAATGTGCATGGGAGAATGATCTCATGGCTCTGGATTTCTGTGCAGATTGCATGTCTGAATTCTGTGACCTAAAACTACTCACATGGTGGTACCCCTTCATGAGTTGATTTTGTCATTTCCAATTCAACTTTTTCCTAGAAGTGAGTTTGGAATACAGAGATTGCAGAGTTGTTCATAACTTCCTATGAAAATCTGTGCTGAGTCATAGATGTTTGAGGAGGTATGTACTTCAAGGAGAAAAGACCCATATATCTCTGATTAATTAAGATTTCCAAACTTATTTTCTATAAAAGAAATTGGAATCTTTGCCTCTCTCTTCAGCATACCCAGCCATGGCCTACTAGCATTCTGCTAACACAGCCTGGAGAATACATGGCTGGGAAGGAAGTTTCTGCCCTAAATTCAGTTGAAAGCTGACTTCTGGGGTTTTAGGTATTTCTTTTTTCCTGAGATAGCCTTTCCAGTATTGAGTCAGTTTGCTGAAAAATATTTCTTCTCCAGTTGGTGAAAATTGTTTTTACTATGTCCTTGTGTAGTGGTTCATGGATTCCCCACTTCTGTTCACATCTTCATTGTGTTGTCTTCTCAGTGCCTCCTACTCCAGGGTCTCACTGCATGGTCAGAAGAGAGGCCTTGGCTGTCTGCTACTTCATTCATTTGACAAATGTCTGCATTTCTGGTGCATACAGAAAAACACTGTGCATATTCAGGGAGCAGAGGAATAAGATTACATTTTAGTGTGTAGAAGGAGAAGTGAGACAAGCCCATTAATTACCATAAAATCACTAGCAAGGCGTTTCTTCCCTGCCTGCAACTAGCCATGGTTTCATGTTGCCATGGGGCCCTCATCTTAAAACACCTCTCATTTTAAAATTTTGTTTCCCTTTTCAGGACTACTGGTAAATGAGAAAACCTTAGACCCTGGGTCTGTGTTGGATTTTGACTGGCAAGAAGCCTAAGGGGCAGCTTGTCTTTCTAATGTCGGATCACAAAATCAGGCTGTCCTGGTTTCCCTTAGTAACATTCTGCATTTGTCTAAATACAGTACATCTGCAGTTCTGGATCCTGAGCCTGCAGCTTTGGGAGGGATAGATGCATAGTAAGTGTATAATGACTGTTAGGATATTGGGTGAATTTTGATTTGTTTTCACCTCCCTTTCCCAAGCCTCCATCTCCCAGGGTTCTATAGGCATTAGACTTGCTATGTGTATAATTAAAATTGCTTTTGCTCAGCATCAATTCAAGAAACATGTCTTGAGTGTGTATTGTGAGCTGGGCTTGAATTAGGTTCTCTGGCAGTTCACTTCTGTTTCTTTAATTTAGGCATTCTTTACAATAAGGGTTTTGCTTTTGTTTTTCTTTTCTGTCTTTCTTTTCTTCATTCTTTCTTGTCACATTAATATTTTAATTCATTTTCTTTGAATGCAGAATTGGAAATCAGAATTGTTGGGGTGGAACCTAGTTCTTTCTGTGGGACTGAGCACCTCTCAGCCTCCCTCCCAGATTTGTTTTCCCTGCCATCTGTTACCTCTGCTTACTGAGCTCTTTCTTGCCCTTTGAATACCTTGGGCATGATCCAGGGTCCGTTTCTCGATGAATCCTTACCAGATCCTCATGTGTGTGGCTCCTCATTATTCCTGAGTCTTAATTCAGCTGTCACTTGGGAATCTTCAGACCAGCCCACTGGAATCAGCACCCAGTCTCATGCCACCCATCACTCTGCTACAAGATCTGCATAATTCTTGTCCAAAATCTTGGTAACCTGTTGATTCACTCTTCCTGAATCATAATAAGCTCCACATGGGCATTGATTGTGTTTATTTTGCTCGCTGTTGTTTTGCCAGTCCATTCTAGGTGCCTAATGAATATTTGTTGAAGTGAAAGAATGGAAGAGTGAATGGAAGGACATTTCCTAATCCCCTGGAGTTCAGTGTTATCTTGCATAAATTGGAAATCAGGTAACACCCACCTAAGGATAATGGTGATGCTAACACCTCCCCTGGGTGCAGTTCTTTGGAAAGATTTGAAGGCACAAATAGAATGATTACGATTAGCTCTCCCATCTGTGAAATGGAGTGTGTTAGGCAGCTGCCCATCACT
>PVIC010003384.1:16659-69457 GCA_004025085.1 Thryonomys swinderianus
GAGAGAGAGAGAGAGTTAAGGTCAGTGTCCCCTCCAGCCACTGCCTAGTAACCTCCCTTCCTCTCACTAGGTCTTGGGTCCTAAAGGTTCCACCACTTCCTGCTGTAGGCTGGTGACCAAGCCTTTAGTATATGAGACTGAAGGACATTTTAAGTCTAACCCACAGTGTACCGCTACCCTGTTTGCTGCCCTACCAGCCTGTCCAGCATGTTGTAGGATTACAGCATGAGGGTTTTGATGGGCACACCAGGTGTCTGAGTTAGCACTTGTCACTTGAGCAATGTATCCTTTCCCACCATCTCTGTGGGTGCACCTCCTGGCTGGGATGCAGCTGCCAAAGATGTGTGGTGCCATTCTGTTTACCTGAAGAAGACTGTGCCTCCAATGGTAGAATTGGAAGTGCCTTTAGACCCTACCCTGTTCAAAACCACATCCTCTGTGGTACCATCTACTCTGCTAGTTCAGGTTACCCCCACCTGTCACCCTGAATGGAACCAAGATAGAGATTTGAGGGTGAAGGTTCTGGATTCCCATTGAGGCTGTGCCCTCTCCTGCTGAGTGCATGCTCATGGGTACTATGGGCAGCCTCCCGGGGCCTGTGTGTTCTCCCTGAGGACAGGGGTGCTAAGTGGACCTACCTCCTTTGGTGGTCAAGAGCACAGTCACACAGCACCTAGCACATCTATGCACTTAGTGAGTGGTGGCTGTCTCTGCAAGGAGGACTTTATCCAGATGCCAAGTGTCCCCTGGGCTTCAGAGCAGCCCTTAGAGAATGTCCATCTCCAGGTTTTACAGGCTTCTCTTGACCAGCAAGGTGATCTCTTCCAGGACATTTTCTTCACTTGATTGTTCTCCAACATCGCCTGGGAGTCACTGGGTACTGGATATCTCATTTGCAGCCAAAGATAAGGATATGACATTGTCCCTCCCCCAAGAAGCATATAGTCAGGTGAAGGAAGCTAGAAACTAGGAATTGAGGGAGAAATAGTTTTTGAAATACAGGAAAACAGATGTCTGCAGGATGGTTGTATAGAGGTAAGATAAGGAAGGCTGGATGCCTGGCCTTTGGGCAAAGCTTCATGGTGACAATAGTGCTTAAAATGGGCTTTGAAGGGTGAGTAGAAGTTCATGTGATTGGCCATGGAGTACCTGAATTGGCATCAAGAGGAAGAGAGTCAGATGGACAAAGAAGAGACTGGAAGTCATGCGTTGGTGTGTGTAGAATTTAGCTGTGGTACTACTACAGCTGTTGCCTGGAAGGCAGACTTGTGGAAGAAGGCAGGGCCCAGAGCATCTGTTGAATTACAGTGTGGTCTTAGTTACCTTCAGTCAGCTGTGGTAGGAAATATTGATTGAAAAAGTCCAGAAATAAACAGTAAGATTTTTTTTCCATACTGGGGATTGAACCTAAGACCTCATGTGTTCTAGGCAAATACTCTTCCACTGAGCTACATTTCTAGCCTTTTCTTTCTTTTTTATTTTGAAACGGACAGGATCTCTCTAAGTTGCACACTCTGGCCTTGAACTTGCAGTCCTCCTGCTTCAGCATCTGGAGTAGCTGGAATTAAAGCTGTGTGGCAGACGGCACACCCAGCTCAACTCAGATGCTTTACACTGCATGTTGTTCCAAGTAGCAAGGTGAAATCTGGCAACGTGCTGCTGCGTGTCACTGGGGCGTGAGATCTCCCTTTGTCTGATGCATTTATGCTATATCTGTGACCCACCATGGGTCACCTAGTGACCATCTTGGTTTTCAGATCACCTATGAAAGTATCGCCAGTTCCAGTATTCAAGTGACACTTATTGTATTCCAAACTACAAACTTAGAATGCTGGGAAGTTCAGATATATAGCACCAAAGAGAAGCAGTAAAGTCATAAAGTGATCAGGTGAAAGTTCTTGATTTAGAAGGAAAGAAAACATCATATGCTTACTTTGCCAAGATTTTGGCAAGATATCTAATTCTCTTAATGTACCTAATTACAAATTAAACATTTTCAGGAAAAGCATAGTGTACATAGGTGTCAGTACTATCCAAGATCTCAAGCATCCAAGGAGAGCTTGAAATGAACATGTGCCCTGAGGATGGAACTTCTGCCCAAGTCTTTATTGAGCACCTAACCCAGGCCAAGTATCCATGTGGGTCCTGTGCACTATGAATAGCACAGAGACTCTCACCCAGGGAGGGAGAAAGTATCCCCCAGAGTCCAAAGCAGTATCTGACGGGAACAGCAGCAAGTTACACAAATGGGGAATGTCCAAGGCTCAGAATGGGGCTCTGTGAGGTGACAGCCTTGAAAAGGGACCTGAAGGAAGAGACAAAGGGAGCCATGGGTGGGGTGGGGTGACTCTCCAGAGGAGGAGAAGATATCTCTACATTCAGAGAAGGTACAGGTGATGGCAGAGGGAGAGCATGCATGGGTTCCGTGGGACAGAGCACAAGTCCATGGGGTCATAGCCATTTTGGAATGAGGAGCTGCCAGTGGGTGTGACGATGTGGTCTCGGCAGGGGAAGCAAGGGCCTCTGCCTGGGAGGGGAAGGAAGCTGGTGGCCCCAGAAGCCCCTGTGATTGGAAAGACGGGGGCATAAGAATTCAGGCAGACGATGGTTCATTTATCGGGCTGAGCTCTGTACTAGTGTGGGTCCCTCTGATGTTTAACATCTCCACAGCCACCACTTCCTACGAGTTCTGAATCATGTATTTAGATTTTATTTTTACAATACTAAGGATCGAACCTTTGCTACTTCCTCAGCTGTTCCCCTTTTATTGTTCATTTTAAGACAGGTTCTCATTAAGTTGCTTAGCTGCCTGGGGTGGGCTAGAGCTTATGATCCTTCTGCCTCAGCTTCTCAGAGAACTGAGATGACACGTGTGTGCCATTGGGTTTTTTCCCAGTAGAGGTGGACAGGAGGATTTGGATTTTCTGGATAGCAACAGAGGGCAGTTCAGCCATGTCCACCAGCTTTAGGATGTTACATATACTTCATCCCTAACATCCTGCTGATGAAAGTTTACCCTGGGGTGGACCGCA
The DNA here is from genome assembly GCA_004025085.1 of Thryonomys swinderianus. Classification (NCBI taxonomy): domain Eukaryota; kingdom Metazoa; phylum Chordata; class Mammalia; order Rodentia; family Thryonomyidae; genus Thryonomys; species Thryonomys swinderianus. Next base: position 19,692 of record PVIC010003384.1, read on the forward strand.
CTGGAACATGCTGCCTGAGCATGCCCAAAGCAGCACAGTTTGAGACAATAAGAAAAGACAGGAGGAACATGTAAAACATTCTCCGGTATGATCATGTTCTTTAATACATAAATTCTGCAACAACCACACAAAAGAATGAGGCTGAGAATGTGTTGCTAGGGAAGAGATTTCTAAACTTAAAGGGAAAAGGTGAGATGTAAAGATGTGTGCAGTCTGCACATTCCTCATCCCAAATACTTGGGACCAGAAGATATTTTTTTTGTGGAGATTTTTTACTTTGCAATAGTTTCATATCCATGCAGACTTAGGGTGGAACCCAACTTGAAACATAAAATTCATTTCTACTTCCTGTACACCTTCAGATAACTTTATAGAGTATTTTTCCTGAATGCCTATCCTGGGTGGCCCTCACAGGAGGTACTAGGGAGTTTTCCACATGCTGTGTCATGTTGGTGCTCCAAGAGCTTGGGACTTTAGATTGCAAAATCAGCAAACATCGCAAGCAATCCTGCATCCCCACCCCCAGTGATCACTGTTCACAGTGCAGCCTCTCCCTGCCAGTGTGTATTTCCCTGCAGGTGGAGCACCAGGCTTCTTCCTTTCCTTTCTGCGATATGGAAGCATATAAGTTTTCAGGTTCAGCAATTTTTTAAATCGGAATCTTTATTGGTACATTATATATACACATCATGATCACACACAGTATTGAGAATTTGTACCAGCATATGACACAATTTAATTCTCATTTTCTCCCATTCCCCCACAGACCCTACAACTCTCTGCCCCTGTATACGTAAACTTTGGTTCCCTTTTTAAATTACCATCATATTTTTTCTTCCCCTTGTTACTTGTTCCTACACCCCATTTCCTTTTGAATATTTTCTATTGCACAATATCTACCATATATTCTAGAGCTCATTTACATCTTCAGTTTCTCATACCAGAGAAAAGATATGATATTTACAGATCTGAAACCTCTTTATTTCACTTATGAGTATGTCCTGAAGGTATATCCATCTGAATATAAATGACTCAAACTTATCATTCTTTTGTTTTGTTCTTGTTTTTGAGACAGGGTCTTGCCCTGTAGTTCAGGCTGGCTCTAAACTCACTATGCAGCCCAGGCAAGCCTCGAACTCAGCAATTCTCCGGTCTCAGCCTCCTGAGTGTTGGGATTACAGGCGTGAGCCACCACGCCCGGCAAACTTATCATTCTTTGTGGTGGAATAATATTATATTTTGTTTTTAAAAAACCACACATCTTCTTTATCCACTCTCCAGTTGATGGACATTTGGATTGTTTCCAAGATTTAGCTATCACAAACTGAGCTGCTATGAACATGAGTGCACAAATGTCGCTGTGATATGAATCTTTTAATTCTTTCATGTACATACCTAGCAGAGGAATAGCAGTGTCAAATGGGATCTCTAATCCAAGTTTTTTGAGTACTCTCCACACTGATCTCCATAGTGGTTGTACCAGTCTACATTCCCACCAAAAATGGAGAAGGGTTTCTTTTTCTCACAGCCTCGCCACCATTTGTTGCTGGTTAATTTCGAGATAGCAGCCATTCTTTGTGGAGTGAGATGAAATCTCAGTGTGGTTTTCATCTGCATCTCTTGAAAGATCAGTGATGTTGAGCATTTTTCATATTTCTTTAGCTGCTTTTACTTCCTCTGAAAAGGGTCTGTTCATTTCAGCTGCTCATTTTTGAACTGGGTCTTTAAATTGGGGGGGCTAATTTTTTTTAAAGCTCTTTGTATATTCTAAATAGTGCCCTTTGTCTGAGAAACAGCTGGTAAAAATTTTTCCCAATTTGTTGGTTGTCTTTTTGCTCTGTTGGAGGTTTCTTTCACTGTACAGAAGCTTTTTAATAAAAAGTGATCCCATTTGTTGATTTCTTCTGCTAGTTCTCGTGCTATAGAGGTTTGTTCATAAAGTCTTTCCCTAAGCCAGTGTCTCCAAGAGTTCTACCTAACCTGTTTTGCAGACAGTTTAGTGTTTCTGTTTTAATATTTAGGTTTCTAATCCACTTTGGTTTTAAATTAGTACATGGTGAAAGAGATGGATCTAACTTTAGTCTTTGGCAGGTTAAAGCCTAGTTTTTTCAGCACCATTTGTTAAAGAGGCTATCTTGTCTCCATTGAGGATGTTTGGCTCTTTTGTCAAAGGTGAAGTGGCTTAGTGTATCTGAAGTTGATTCTGGATCTCCTAATCTATTCCACTGGTCCTCAAGTCAGTTACTCTGCCAGTACCATACCATTTTTGTTAATAAAGTTTTTTTTTTCTTTTGGTACCGGGGATTGAACTCCGGCCCTTGTGCATCCAAGGTTGGCGCGGTACCATTTGAGCTAAATCCCCAGCCCAGTACCATACCATTTTTATCACAGTGGCTTTGTGGTATAGTTTCAAGTTGGGGATTGTGATACCTCCAACCATGTCATTGTTTCCTAGAATTGCTTTTGCCATTGTAGATCTCTTGTGGGTCCAGATGAAGTTTTGTATGATTTTCTCTAGATCTGTAAAATATGCTGTTGGGATTTCAATCAGGATTTCATTGAATCTCCACAATAGTTGTGGGAGTATAGCCATTTTGACAATATTAGTTCTTCCTATCCAGGAGCAAGGGATATCTTTCCATTTTCTGAAATCTTTTCAATTTCCTTTTTCAGAGTGTTGTAGTTTTCAGAGTAGAGGTCTTTCAGTACCTTTATTAGACTGATTGCTAGATATTTCATTTTTTTGGGATGCTATTGTGAAAGGGATGGACGTCTCAGTTTCTCTCTCAGTGAGTCTATTGTTTGTGTATAAAAGGGCTATTGACTTCTGAGCATTGACCTTGTATCCAGATACATTGCTAAATTCACCAATTAAGTCTAACAGTCTTTTGGTTGAGTTTTTAGAATCTTCTATATAGAGTATCATGGCATCAGCAAATAATGACAGTTTAATTTCTTCTTTTCCTATCTTTATTCCTTTTATTTCTTTCTCTTATCTAATATCTGAGGCTAATGTTTCCAGTACCGTATTGAACAGGAGTCGTGATAGTGGACATCCTTGTCTTGTTCCTGATCTTAGTGTGAAAGGAAGTGTTTGAACATTTAGAATAATACTGGTTGTTGGTTTCTCATAAATTGCTTTTGTTAGGTTGAGATAAAGTCCACCTATTCAAATTTTCTGTAGGGTTTTGATCAAGTATAGGTGTTGGATTTTGTTGAATGCTTTTTCTGGATCTATTGAGATGACCATATGGTTTTTGTCCTTGAGTCTGTTAATATAGCATATTATGTTTATTGATTAACATATGTTGAAACATCCTTGCACCCAAGGATGAATCCAACTTGGTTGGGGTGTATGATCTTCTTCTTCTTCTTTTTTTTTTTTTGAGACAGGGTCTCACTTTATAGTTCAGGCTGGCCCTGAGTTCACTATGTAGCCCAGGCAAGCCTCGAACTCAGCAATCCTCCTGTCTCTGCCTCCGGAGTGCTGGGATTATAGGCATGAGCCACCACGCCCAGCATGATATTCAGGATGATTCTCTGTATTTTGTTTGCCAGTATCTTTTTTTAAAATTGAATTCTTTATTGGTACATTTTTTATACAGTTCACAACCACACTCAACCTGGGGAATTTGTACCAGTATATGACAGAAATTAATTCTCATTAATTCTCACTAATATCCCTACCCACCCACAATCCCCCACCCCTTATATACATGCTATTTTTTCTTTCCAAATCATATTTATTTTCCCTTCATTATGTTCCCCCACCACATTCCCTTTGAATATTTCCTATTTTACAAAATCTGTCATACATGCTTGAACCCAGTATCTTATTGAGGATTTTTGCATCAATGTTCATTAGGGAGATTGGTCTGTAGTTCTCTTTTCTGATTGGGTCTTTTTCTCCCTTTGGAATCAAAGTAATGGATGCTTCCCGGAATGAATTGGGGAGTTTTGTTTCCCTTTCAATTTCATTAAAGAGTTTAAGAAGTACTGGCATTAGCTCCTCTTTAAAAGTTTTTTAGAATTAAGCAGTGAAGCTATCAGGACCAGGGTTTTTCTTTGTCGATAGTTTTTTTTTTTTAAGTTACATTTTCAATGTCACAGATTGATACTGGGAAGTTTAACTTTTTTTTTTTGAGACAGGGTCTCGCTTTGTAGTTCAGGCTGGCACTGAGCTCACTATGTAGACCAGGCGAGCCTGGAACTCAGCAATCCTCCTGTCTTTGCCTCCCGAGTGCTGGGATTACAGGCGTGAGCCACCACGCCCGGCACTGTGGTACGTGGTATTGATTGCTGGTGGGCGTGAGTCTCCACGCCCAGCATTGTATGTGGTTTCCGGGGATGGAACTCAGGACCTTGCGCTTGCGAGGCAGGCGCCAGAACCACTGAGCTAACCCTCTTGGCCCAAGTTTAACATTTTTATATCTTCTTCATTCAACTTTGGAAATTCATATGTATCTAGAAATCTATCCATTTCTTCTACATTTTCCATCTTATTGGAGTGCAAATTTTCAAAGTAGGTGTTCATTATCCTCTGGGCTTCTGCTGGACCTGTGGTGATTTCCCCTTTTCATTCTTAATAGCATGGATTTGAGCCTTTTCCTTCCTTTGTTTGATAAAGTTGGCTAAGGGTCTGTCAATTTTATCCTTTCAAAGAACCAACTTTGATTCGTTGAGTTTTTTGTATCGTTCTCTTAGTCTCCATTGCATCAATTTCTGCTGTGATCTTTATAATCTCCTCCTTAGGATGAGCTTTGAGTTTGTCTTGCTCCTCTTTTTCTAGAAGCTTGAGGTTCAGCAATAGATTGTTTATATGAGCTTGCTCTGTTTTCCTCATGTAGGCATCGACTGCTATGAATTTCCCTCAAAGAAAAGAACTGCTTTCATTGTGTCCCATAAATTCCTGTATGTTGCACGGAATTATCAATTACTTGAGGAAATTATTTAATTTCCTCCTCTTCTTCTTCTTCTTCTTCTTCTTCTTCTTCTTCTTCTTCTTCTTCTTCTTCTTCTTCTTCTTCTTCTTCTTCTTCCTTTCTTCTTCTTCCTCTTCTTCTTCTCTCTCCTTCCTTCCTTCCTTCTTTCCTTCCTTCTCCTTCTCCTTTGAGACAGGGTATCACTTTGTAGTTCAGGCTAGCCCTGAGCTCACTCACTGTGTAGCTCAGGCAAACCTTGAGCTCAGCAGTCCTCTCACCAAGCCCGGCATTTGTGGTATGTAGTACTGATTTCTAGTGGGCATGAGCTACCACTTCCGGTATTGTTGTATGTGGTTACCAGGGATTGAACCAGGGACCTTGTGCTTGCTAGGCAGGTGTCAGAACCACTGAGCTAAATCTCCAGCCTTCTACATTTTTTTTTTTGAGTAGGAAAATTTTATTGAGAGAGAAAGCTTCTGCCTTAAGAGAGACAGAAGGGGGGACCCGGAAAGTGGGTAATGCCCCCTACCTCACTTTTTTCCAGCCCTCTACATTTTTGTGTGTGTATGGTACCAGGGATTGAACTCAGGCCCTTATGCTTCCAAGGTTGGTGTGGTATCACTTGAGCTAAATCCCCAGCCCTAATTTCTTCTTTAATTTCTTCTGTGACCTATTGGTTGTTTAGCAGAGTGTTGTTCAGTTTCCATGTGTTTGTAAGGATCTTGGAATTTTTTTGTAATTGAGCCCCAATTTCAAGGCACTATGGTCTGACAGTATACAGGAGATAATTCCAATTCCTTTGCATTTACTTAGACATGTTCTATGAATTTACATGTGGTCTGTTTTGGAGAATAACCCATGAACAGCTGAGAAGAATGTCTATTCTGACCAAGTTCAGCAATTTAATTCTCTTGTATTGGCTTCTTTTCATAGATATGGAAAGTTTTCCAGTAAACTCTTGACTTTCTAATTTCAAAAGTGATCAGCATTTTTTAATTTTCTATAGAAAATATAGGAAATACAATAAAGAAAAAGAAGGATAAGCAATACCCAATAGGATTTAGGTTTATACTCCCCCATTCACACTTCCTTTTTTCCTTGCTAGTGGCCATCCCAGAAGCCTAAACCAAGCCTTTCATTCACCAAATCATAGGAAGCTCTTCTTCTCAACAAACTTTAAGGGGCAGAACTTTCTCTGCCCTCAAGGAAACTGTCCACCCTGAGTTAACAACATCAAGTGTATCTCCCAGCTCAGGCCCCTGCCTTAATAAGGACCAGTTAAGGTTTTTGGAGTGCTGCAGCCTGAACACTCCACTGACGGCCCCAGCTGAGTGCTGGTTCTGGTTGTCCTTGTCTATATCATGATTTAAAATTACATGACTCTGTCCCTAGGGCCTTAGCTCTGGGGCCAGATAGCCCCAGACCTACTTATAGCCCCCCCTACTTATCAACCTTAGGCTTGTGACTTATATCCTTGTCACCTACAAAATAGGAATCATCATTATTGTCATTGTAGCAAGTAGTTGTAGTTGGTAGGCTTAGTAAGTACTGTACAGGATAGCTGTGACCTGCCATTATTGAGCATTCTGGTTCATTAGAGTAAAAACAGTTGTCTATAGAGTTGGTCAGGTGGGGAATGGCCTTTTTTTTCAGTACAGAATTGGACCCGGAGCTTATGCACTGATTTTGAATTTATCAGTACATTTTATGCATTATTATTATTATTATTATTATTATTATTATTATTATTATTATTATATTATGGTGAAATGCATTGTGGTCCTTTCTCAGTGCCATCGCCACTTCCGGTAGGCCCCAGGATGTGTGCTCATCCAGAATGACACAGGGCAAGGCATATTCTATTCAGTGTGGGCTTTTATAGACATCTTCCAGCTGTGACCCCTGGTTAGTGAATTTGGTGGCCACCATCAGCTCCTCTGGCCCATTGCTCCATCCCCAGAACCTCTCCCACAGTTTCACTTTGTAGCTAGAAGGGGTGGCATTTGGAGGGCATGGTGGAGGTGGCCACTCCCACCTCCTGTGCTTGTCCTGACTATCCAGCCATGGCAGCCAGTAGCCTCAGGTGGGAACAAGGACCTGGGGCTCTGTCTGAGGTTTCCCCCTGCTGCCCAGTACAGAGCTTCTGTGGCTGGAGACATGGGGATAGGGGCAGCTTGGCAGCACATTTCGCTGCCTGAGTCCTGCTACAGAGAAATCCAAAATCTGGTCCTGAGCCTGAGGTCAGTGAGGCCTTTTTGGCTGTATGGTGTCCGTATTATGTGAGTGACAGTGGATTGCATTGTGAGCTTGTGGCAGGTTCCAGGAACTGCTCAGCCTGCCCCGTGCATTTGGGCCCTGACCTGCTAACCCTCTTTCTGTCCACTACTTCCAACAGCACAAATTTTGGGGGCCCCTCAGCATGTTCCCTCTACTTGAGTGGTCTCTTCTCTCCTGCCTTCTCTGTGGAGAAATAGAACTGATAATGAACCTGAGCGTGGGAAACAGGAATTCAGGGCCAAACTGTTTGTTACCCACTGGTTCTGTTACCATGGCGAGGTGGATATCTAAGTGGATCCTGAGTTTCCTCTGCACCATGCTTGTGGAAGAAGGATACACATGAACATGCCCAGTGCTCTGTTCCAAAGTGTGGGTTCTGCAAATGTTAGGGAGTATGGCAGCCTCTCCTCATCCTCAGGGAGTGAGGGACTGATACAGTCCAAGACATCCCAGCCTACCACATGGATGCCTAAAATTGGAGATCGTACCAACCTTATGTATGCCATGTTTCTTCCTATAAGTGCACATCTAGGATAAAGTCTAATGTATAAGTTACAGGGTAGCAGCACAGATACTATGGATATTCTGAAGAAGGGATGGTTTGTGTTCCAGGCAGGGTGGGGCAGGGCAGTGGGAGATTTCATCACACTAACCAGAATCACATGCATCTGAAAACGTTATGGCTCATCTATTTTCCATGTAAGATATTTGGACTCTAGTTGCCCATAGGTAGTTAAGACCTCAGATAATGAAGTACTGCATTGATTTGGAAAGTAGATGTGCAGACTGCACAATTTATCATGAGGTGATGGGAATTGGGGAGGTTCCCACTTTGAGCTACTAGTAATAATGCTCTCACAAACATTTACATAGGGGTTTTGGTTTGAACCTAGGCTTTCTGTTTTCTTGGCTATGTACCTAGGAATAGAGTTGCTGGTTTTGTGCATAACTTTTTATAGAAGTAACAAACTGTTTTCTGGAGTGGCTGAACTGTTTTCTGTTTCCACCAGTGGTATTTCCAGTCCAGGTCTGCACACTCTCACCAACACCTGTCACTGTCTGCCTTTCGCATTGGAGCTGTCCTAGTGGGGCGAAGTGGTGCCTCTTCATGGCTATAATCTGCATCCCAAGGAGAGCCATAGAAATTTAGAAAACATCCGCTATTCAGGTGCCAGTTTCAGCGCTTCTCAGAGAGGCTTTATGTTTGAATAATTATTGAGAATCCCTTAGGAAGGTGAATGTGCATTGTTTTCTCAAATGACAACCTGAGAATGCAGGGCATCTGGATGGATTAGTGTTCTTAAAGGTCAGCTAATGACTGGCAAAATCCCATCTACGGCCTGTTCTTGCCAATAAAATTTTATTGCGAGAAAACCACACCCATTGATTTGCAAGTTGCCTATGGCCACTCTCAGCCTGTGGGCCCAGAGCTGCACAGTTGGGATAGGGACTCCAGGATGGCAAAGCCAAAAGCATCCACCTGCTGTCTGGCCCAGGAGGGCCCGGTGCCCAGGAAGCTGTCCACCTACACTGCAGATGGCAGGGCACCAAGGAGAAACACTTGGGGAGGCTCGTTGTTTGAGCTGATGATTGAGGGACAGAGAGAGTTTTGATGGCTAGGGAGGATGGGGAAGTATCTTCCTTCAGAGTGACGGTGGGGGCAAATGGCAGCAGCTGAGGAAGTGGGAGACTCGGGATTTATGGGCTGAGGGGAGGGTGTCTGTGGGGACGGGAATTGGAGGAATTGCTTCTGACCCTCGGGCCCACGTAGGTCCCTGATTGCGCTCATTGGCTCTTGGCGGGCTCCTAGCCCCACTCACAATGACACAGTTTTGACCCATTTTCCCCTAGGTGTGATGGTCCTGGACTCTGGGTCTGTAGCTGAACTCTGGGGTCTCTGCTTCTGTCTGTCCCCGGACAGTCACCTCCCCAAATCCCCATCTCCCCATTTGTAAAGCAAATGGTTGGCCTCCCCTCTGAAGCTACTGGAAAGGACACAGACGTTCTTCCTTTAGTGGACATGGCCTTTGTGCACGTGGAGACCTGCATGGCCCCTGCCCTTGTTACCTTCACACCCCTAGAATGGGAGCAGAGAGCAGAGAAACTAGGGTTGTGCTCTTTTGGGAACTCAGTAAAGAGTTGAGTAAATGTCCCTGGAGTGAATGTGTGATGCAGAGGCCTGAAACTGCAGCTGAGGGCCTCACCCTCCCTCCAGAGTGGGCTTCAGGCCTCTGCTGCGGACCCAGGGGAGAATTACAGGGACCCACTATTCCCTTCCCAGAACAGCGCATGCCAAGTCCCTGAGGCCAGTACAGCCTGGGTTCTCTGGATGGGCAGGGAAAGCACACTTGTTTTGGTGATGGACCTTTTTGTGTTGGTGTGTTGGTTGCTTGGGGTGACCAAGCAGGGCTATTTATAGCTTAGTTCCTCCATGCCAGCTTTTAGGGCGGTCTCCATGTCCCTGGCAGCACTTTCCTCCATGGCAGGTTGAAGAAAGGTGATCTGTTCACCAGCTCCGTGATGGACATAAGGATGAGGCCTCTGCACGGCCCTCTGGGAGCCTTTCCCAACAGGCCTCTCCCAGGCCCCTTCTGGAGCTGCCAGAGCTACACTGCTCCTCACTATGGGTAGCTGCTTTCTTCTCGCCTGCGCTGCTGTGCATGGGATACACGGACAGCCACTACCCTTAGACTGGCAGAAACAAGAGGCCAGAGACCCTGCTGTGTGGGTGTCCAGGAGGGGTATAGGACCACCCAGTTCCAAATTCCAGCTGGGGCAAGTGGGCAAGTAGTGCCACCTTGCTGGGCCTCAGCTGACCCTTCATGTATAGGCTTCTCAGTGGACAGGTCATGAATCCTAAGATTTGACCAACAGAGATTGAATATATTTAGGAAAGATGGTGTCACATTGAACTATGCACACTGTTTCCTCCTTGTCATGGTTCACCCAAGTGACATAGTTTAGCAGTCACTTCCACAGTGTGCAGATGGCTTTGGGCATCATGACTGAGTGAGAGATGACATAAAGTCAGTGGCAGGGTGGGGGTGGAGAATCTCCGCAGACACCTCACCATGCTATATTCGGTACAGGTGCAGCACGGAAGTTGGCAACCTCTGGGGTCCCACAGCCAGTGGCCCAGGGATGTCTGGGGATGCACTACCAGCTGCAGGTAGTGGTCACTTGCAGTGTGGATTGCAGCAAAGTGCCCGAGACTGTCCCTAGCACCTGCCACTACAGCCTCGTCTCTTACTGAGGAAGCTCCCAGTATGGTTTGCTCTTGCTTTCCCAGCCCTGTGCTTGCCGGTGAAAGGAACAGTGTCTCTATCCCTGCTTCTCTGTTCCTCCCCTGTGGGTTCCTTCCCTGCTGTGTCTCCAGCTATCACCCCCTCCCTCCTCACTCACCTCCACCTCCTCTCCTATCTGGGGCTTCTCCCTCCCTTTTAGCTTCTTTCCACTAAAACACCGGTAGCTGGGAAGTCCTTGTGCCCATGGTCCTCTTCTCTGCCTGCTTCCCACCTACCAGAACTGAATGTGCTATAGAAGCTGCCTCCCTTAGGGTTCCCCATCCCCACTGCCGACCTGAGCTAACTGCATCCAGCAAGCATCTCTCCTGGCAGGCAGGACCTCAGGCTCTGATCCAGAATCTGGAGCTTGCTATGGCCTTGGGAAGTTCTTAAACCTGATTGCACCTCATTTTCCCCATCCTTGACATGGTGATGATAACTGTATGAGCCTCAAGGCTTGTGGATGAGAGGCATTTGTGCTTAGACAGCTACAGAAGGAAGCCACTATATTCCCAGGTTCAGAAGAGGAAGCTGAGACCCAGCCAGATGTTGTCACCGACCCAAGGTGAACCACTGGTGAGGAGAGCTGGAATTTGAGCCCAGCCCATCTCTGCCTGTCCCAAGGGCTGAGAACTACACCCCCAAGCATTGGATGCAAATCTGCAGGAAGGTGTACTATGGCCTGAAAAGGCTGCATAGTGAAGAATAGACATAGCAGGTGCTTTGCTGCATAGTAGGTGCCCAATATGTATGCCTCACACATATGGATCTCCTAAAGAACCCCAGCGGGTGTTTAGCTTTTCCTGCTCCCAGGATGGTGTTGGGAATTCCCTTCCTGGGTCCTTGCTGGCTGCCATATGAGCAGCAGACTCACATAGGAAGCTTTTCCCAGGAAGAGCTGTGCCTTCCAGAGTCTCCAGAGCAGAGGGGCTCAGCCCCCACACTCTCAAAGGCTTCCTTGGAGTTTTCACACCACCCTACATCCCAGTGCCATGAAGCCAGCTGCTAAGATCTTCTTCTCTAATAACCCAAAGTCTGTTCTTAGTGAAAATCCATGTCAGTAAATCCCTCCCCCATACCTTTCAGGCCTCTGCTTGCTGTTCTAGGAATGAGATTGGCCAGTGGATTAAGAGAGCACCTAGCAGGCTGCCCAACACCAAAGATCATGGCACCCAGAGTGTAAGGGAGATGGGAAAGAGACCACTTGCTTGGAGGGAGTCTTCCTGCGTTTGCCCCCTGAGTCCTTTTGTGGTTCAGAGGACAGTCACATCAACAAGGATCCGTGTGTGTGTGTGTGTGTGTGTGTGTGTGTGTGTGCGTGCATGGCCCTGCTAGCTGCGGCCCTGTGTTTGATGTGTTTCTTTCATGATAAGCCCAGGTCTGGGTTGGGCAGGTTCAGGGAACACCTGGGTTATTTCAGTCCGTAGCAGTCCTGCTTTGAGTATCCCTCCTCATTCATCATTTGATGGGTTGTCACTGGAGATGTTTTGGGCAGAAATTCTTAAAGCAGTAGGTATATGTCAGCCATAAGATCCTAATCTGGGGATAGCAGAGTGGACAGGCACCCTGAAATTCCCTGCAGGACTCTGAGAGTGACTATATTTCTGGGGAGAAAGTCTATCTATGCAGTGACTTCTCAAAGGATCCATGCATTGTGGACAAACTGCTGCTTTCCACTACTGCGATCTCTGGGGACACTTGTTACTGTATCATAACCTGCCCTGTCCTGACAGGGGGCTGGAAAAGCTTCCTGGGATGAGTGATTTGTGAGCCAGTCCTTGGAGGGTGAGTGGTACTGAGCCAGAAGGACGAAATGGAAACCTCCTCACATTCTTCTCAAGAGAGAAAAATAAAGATTAAAAACGACTCAGGTGGCATTTGTACTTATTCTGTGGTGGCCACAAAATGTGTCTTTGTGGTGCTCAGACTTTTTGAGAATAAGAGAACCTCTGAGGGGCATGGCCGAATGTAGCAAACTGGGGTGTTTTTGGACAGATAGGGTTTCTGTAGGGCTTAGGAATGTGCTTCTGGCAAGCACCCCCAAGATCCTGCTCTGCATTACACTGCTTTGTTATAACAAGAGCTATAGCAGATTCTCCTAAAGGTGTCCATTAAAAACCCCTGATGTTTGAAAACAAATTAAAGCCGAGACTAAGACCTAAGATACAAATCAAGTAATGATCATTGTGACTGAGTGGCTGCCCTCTTTCCTCTCAAATCAGTAAGGCTTGTTTTCTGCCCCCTTTTCCAAGCGGAGGACAAGAGCTATGACAGGCCTCACCTTCTGTCTTTGCCATCCAACCCAGTGCCTGGCGTGGAGTAGGTGGCGCTCCCTCTCCGGGCTCTGAGTCCCAGCCAGTTGCCTTCAGAGCAGTTCCATGGCTGCAGAGTCTGGTTTTCTTTGGGGGTTTGCCTGATTTCTCCGGAGGGAGGGGGAGGTTGGGGCCCCAGGGAGCCTCTCCACCGACCAGTGCTAATTGGTGTCATTTGAGTAATTAATGCAGAGTCAGGCCCAAGTGGATTCCCAGGGAGACAGACACTGACAGGGGCTGTCATGCCTTGTGGGGTGGGAGCGCCTTTCTCAGAGGAGGCTCTCAGAGTGCTGGGGCAACTGGCACAGGCTGGAGAGGGGGTACTTGGCATCCCAGATGGGCTCGCTGAGCAAGTCTGGAGTGCTTTGTGCTGGTGCCACGGCTCTGCACAGTATGGAGCATGGCGAGTTGACTTTATAGAAAAGATGCCCCAGCATGGGCTCTGGGAGCCAGGCCCATATTTTGGGCAGGTGGAACTGATGGACCTGCAGTAAGGCTGTGGCCTCTCAGTACTGGCCCTGCTGGCCTCTGCCCCTTGATGTGACAACCTAGGCCCCCTGTGCCTCTCCACCAATTGCCCTTCTTGCCATTCCTTCTGGCTGCCTGTGCCCCAGCTTGTTGTGTCCCAAGTACACTTTGCTCTATCTTCCTCAACCTGGAACAATTTCTGTTCCCTCCCTCTGGCTCAGTCTGCTCCTCCTTCAAAGTGTGACTCACATGTTTCTACTACCATAAAGCTTTCCTGGACGCCCTGGCACAGTCAGGATGGGTTAGGTTATGCTGCAGTAACAAATACTCTGGCGACCTTGGTAGCTCAGAACAATGAAGTTTCTTTCTTTCTTTCTTTCTTTTTTTTTTTTTTGAGATGGGGTCTCGCTTTGTAGTGCAGGCTGGCCCTGGGCTCACTATGTAGCCCAGGCAAGCTTCAAATTCAGCAATCCTCCTGCCTCAGCCTCTTGAGTGCTGGGATTATAGGCGTGAACCAATATGGCCAGCACTGTAGTATGTGGTACTGATTGCTGGTGGGGGTGAGTCAACATGCCTGGTATTATTGTATGTGGTTACCAGGGATTGAACCAGGGACCTTGTGCGTGCTAGACAGGTACCAGGACCACTGAGCTAAATCTCTGGCCCAATGTAGTTTATTTCCTTCTTACACTCCATCCCTGACTTGGGGCAAAGGAAGCTCATGTTGACACCAGCCTCCAGAATGACAAGAGAAGTGGGGGAAGAACAGCAAGAGACCAGGCCACCCTGCTATGGAAGCCTCTGTCTGAAGTGGCATTTGTCCCATTGCTGGCCAAACAGTGGCCAAAGCAAGTTCTATGTCCACTGTGAGCTCAGCACGGCTGAGATACTGAGCGTGTCTGGGGACATGGGATGTTTACAGATGTCACTGGCATAAGGTGGTGCTTTTCCCCTTAGAGGCTCCAGGTTTGGCCCAGAGAGGGCACCTGGCAAATAGTGGAGGGTGGGCGACCAGCAGGTGGCCACTGCCATGACTCTCTACCTCTCTTCCACAGGCGTCGTGTCCTGGCCATCTCTGATGGGATCGAGCACATCGGGCACCTCCGCTGGGAGCTGGCCTTGTGTCTCCTGGCAGCCTGGACCATCTGCTATTTCTGTATCTGGAAGGGCACCAAGTCGACGGGAAAGGTGAGTGGTCAATCTCGGAGCACTACACGGGGGCAGGGGAAGTGTGATTTCCTCTTGCTGCCTCAGTGAGTGCCTAGTGGCTGTGCCATAAAGACTGACTCAGAAGTTAGCAGGGAGGGTGAGCACTGGAGTCGGCGCCTATTTACCACATGCCTTAGGGCTGTTCCACTTTCCCTGCTGAGCCTAAGTTTGCCAAAACCTTACCCCATCACCTCATGAAGTGCATTGACAACTGAGCAGTGCTAAAGGACCACAGCGACCCTAGGACCACAAGGCATGTGCTGGATGGGGAGCCCCAGTCGTTCCCCTCCAGGCCCCAGACCTCAGAACACCCTTCTCCCTCTCCTGCAGTCTGTGGGAGAGAGCTACCATGTCGGTCTGGCAGCCTCATGGAGTCACCTGCCCGGGTGGACCCCAGAGCTGTCACCTGGCTGGGCAGACACATGGGAGAAGGCAACCCGCTTATTCCTCTTCCACTCACAGGCTTCGGGCCAGAATCTCAGGCTGGGCCCCAGGGCAGCTAGGGAGCGTGGGGAAGCTGGGGACTTTGGTAGTGAGTGTGTCATGTGCCCCAAGGATCAACACAGAAATGTGAAGCTCAGGGCCAAGTCCAGCTCACTTAGGAGATTTACTTATTAAAAAAAAAGGGAGGGGAGAGTTAGTTGTCAACTTGTAGAAATCGGGATATTTGATGTGGAAAGTAGAAATCTGATCCTGCAGATAAGACTGGACCTGCAAGCCTATCAGGCCGCATGTGGCTGCACTGGTCAACAGCCACTCCTTTCAGGGTGCTCTGGTTGGCCACAGTCCCTACCACTCCCTGGCTCCCCATCCTGTGACTGAGTGTCAGTGCCAAGAGTTTTCTCTTTTTGGGTACTTAGTTCTTGCATATGGAAGAGAGGGAAATGACTGTGCTCCTCTTTGCCTGCCTGGTTATGATGGGAAGTTGCTCATAAACACCATTCTGAGCTCTTGGCTGGGGCAGGAGCTGGGGAGAAAGCTCCTGCAAACATTGGCCCACAGCTCCGATGGGAGGGTGGGATGCACACTGGAGGTGGCCAACCTGCAGCTGGCAAGCAGGAGGGCCCAGTAGCAACAGCACAAAGCACACGGTCCATGGTGTAAAGAAGCTAAGGGTGTGCTGCAAAGTACTCATGAAGGTGCCAGCAGCCAGAGAAAGTAGAAGCAGGAAACTTGGGTCCCTTCAGCCCCTGAGACCATAATGATCTTTGCTTTCTCTAGCTGGTATCATGGAAACAACCAGATTTTTATGTTCTCCAGAGTGCAAAGTTGCTGCGTTATGATAGACTTCAGGTTGCATCTATGCTGCTTCTCAACCCGTCTGCACCGCCTCTTCTGGTTAAAGAAAATGCCAGAATTGGGGCTCTAAGCCCAGGTCTCCCCTTCTATCCCCGTGAATTGCCCTCTGAGAAGTGAGGGTAAGATGACTTATGGGAGGCTGGTCCCCTTCTATCCCCTGGCATAGCCGTGAATTGCCCTCTGAGAAGTGAGGGTAAGATGACTTATGGGAGGCTGGGGTGCAGTACACAACTTGTGTCAGGACTCAGTAGAGTGTAATTAATGACTAGTGCAGAGAAAACTGCTAGTTTTAAAACCTCTTGTTATAAAGACAAAATGAATTCATTCACAAAGTAGTTTGTGACTGGGTAGGAGTGGACATTTATCTGAAGCCTGCTGCTCCCTGGGAGCAGCCTGACTACGGATGGCTGTGTAGTGACCCTGACCTCACGGCTGATTTTAGAGCTCTCCCTGCCCCTCCCGACTTCTGGGTTTGTGTACAGGACATGTGCTGAGAGTAACATCTGTGCACACAGCTGCCATGACCTCCTCCCTGCTCCCCGGTGTAGGCGGAGAGATCAAGATCAGCAGCAGTGCAGTATAGACCCCAGGCTCACCGTTAATAATCACTGATGGCTTCCTCTGGGCTTCAATTCTTATTCTTCTTAGGACTAGAGCTACCTGGTGAGACAGCAGCCACTGGTGTACCACTATACAGATGAGAGCCAAGGCTGGGGAGAGTAACTTACTGAAGGGCTTTCCAGTAGGAAGTGTGAATGGGTGAAACTCAAGTGTTGGTGGCTACATGACATTTGTTGTGGCTTGGTGCACTGTGCCTGTCTTCTGTGGCTTGAGAACAGGGATGGTTTCTTTGATTATGAAGAGGTGGCTATTAAGATCTCTTAGCATATAGCAGGTGCCCAGTGGCTACTGGTTGCAGCTCAATCTAAGTGGCCCTCTGAAGGGCAGTGTGACAGCCAATGAGTCCATCAGGCATCCTGTGGAAGGCTGGTTGTCACAAATTGTTCATGTGTCTTATGCCCAGAGCCCAGGATGAAACATGGTTTTGAGGGACTTGAAAACCCATAGAAACTCTGGTCTCTCCTTTCCCCTATTCAAATGTGAAGAAATTGAGGCTCAGAGAAGGGCAGGGACTTGGCCAAGGTCACATGACAAGTAAGTGCCAGGCCAGAAAGGAGCAAAGCACCCTAGGTCCTCAGCTCTTCGCAGACTGTGTGGCTCACATATGACAGTATGGTGACACCAGGCAACCATTCACCATCAGGTGGACTCATCCAGGGAGGATGTGGCACTTTGGTTCCTGTTTATTACTCATCGCATCTTGGTGATGAGCCTAGTGTTCAAAGGATTTTTTAGTTCTATTCAAAACAGCTAAAATTAGATCACTGGGTGACCTGAGACTTCCTGGGTGGGCAGAGGCGGCCTGTCCCCTGCCTGTGAGAGATGGAGCTGTGCCCTTGTGATGCAGCCATCCTGGGAAGCAGATTTTGGGGTAAAGGTTTCTGTTGTATGGAATGTTTCTTAGTGTGAGAGGTTCTGGTTCCCACCTGTCTGCAGGTGGAAGCTGCTCTTGGTCTCTCCCAGTTCAGCCAGCATGTCTTGCAGCCAAGGAGGCTGGCATGGGAATCCTGGCCTTTCAGGGGATGGCAAGATTCAGACCCAGTGAGTTGGTCCCGAGTGAGTCTGCCACAGTGAATCCAGGCTTCACTGGCATTCAGGTCTCCACTGGGGACAGCTGGTGTCACAGAGAGATGGCATTCAGTGTCTCCCGGGGAGAGACGAACAGTCCATAGCAAGCTGCCTTTTCCTCCTCTGTTACTGAATAAACACTGGTGGGTACACAAATCCCACCTGTGCCTCAAGCTCCTAGAAGGTGAGGGGAACACAGTGCCGCCCGTGCCCAGTCAGACAGCAATTATGACACTGGGCACCCATGCTGCATCTGATAATGTAACATGGCAGCAAATGAGTGAATCAGATTCTTAAGAACCTGGGATTCAATTCAGAGGACTGAGAATATCAGACCGAGCCTGTTGGCACTTGGGTTTAAAAGCTGAGTTTACAAGTGGAAGCCCAGGAAGGGAGTGAGATTTTCCCAAGACCATGAGGCTACCTGCATGCAGCATACCCAACCTGGGTGCAGCCGCTCACCCTAAGTGGGTCTTTGGCTGCCTGCCCCTTCTGTGAGGACGAATGTAGCTTCGAACCTGATGTGGTCTTCCTTGTGAGTTCACCAGAGGAGCTTGCCATCTATTTACTTCTCTGCCCAGCAAGATAGCAGCAGTTTGACTACTACAGAGTTCTGCTCTATCTCTAGAGGCTGTTGGAAATTCCAGAAATCTCCTAGGGCTGAAAAAGAAACATTTCTTGATTATATGTTAAGTCTCAAGGAAATAGGTTGCTGAAGTACTGGCTTCCTCAGGACATTTCCATTGTGGGGTGACTTGTCATCCTTTTTTTTTTTTTTTTTTTTTTTTTGGTGGTACCAGGGATCAAACTCAGGCCTTTGTGCTTCCAAGGTAGGTGCGGTACCACTTGAGCTAAATCCCTGGCCCAACTTGTCATCTTTTGAAGGAGGAATAGTTTCATTCCAGGAAATTGGAATCGGGTCACAGATATCAGGTGACCAAAATGTGGGGCCATCTCTGTGAGGTCTCTGTGTCCTCCTTTCATTCATTGTTTATATCCATGTTGCCTATTACTGTCACTGGCTTCTCTTCCTGGTCTCATGGCCTGGAATCATGAAGTCAGTATAGACAGCTCCCTTCAACTCTCACCCAGGTCCTAACACAGCAACAACCAAAGCATCCCATGCTCTTCGACTGCACATTCAACAAGCGTTGAACATTCACTAGCTTCCTGGTACCTTGGGTGAAAGTGGCTATTACACTATCCCTTTTCTACAAACATATTGCTGCTGGGCAGTATTATATATGCCTGAAATTCTTTCTGTTCCAAAAAATAATGATTTCAAAGCAAGCTGAGAATGCCTGGTTTTATTCTATCACTCTACAGCCCATATATCAGTGTGATGACTTGGTGTTGTTGGCCTGGAGGGTCTATGATCATTTGTTGAAGACTGAAAAGTATTTTTTTTTTTTTTTGAGACAGGGTCTTGCTTTGTAGTTCAGGCTGGCCCTGAGCTCACTGTGTAGCCCAGGCAAACCTCAAACTCAGCAATCCTCCTGCCTCTGCCTCCAAACTGCTGGGATTACAGGCATGAGCCACCATGCCCGGCACTGTGGTATGTGGTATTGATTGCTGGTGGGCGTGAGTCACCATGCCCAGCATTTTATGTGGTTACTGGGGATCAAACTCAGGACCTTGTGATTGCGAGGCAGGTGCCGGAATCACTGAGCTAAATCTCTGGCCCCCTGAAAAGTATTTTTATTGCTACATGTCTTCCTCTTATGGCTGTGCTAGGTCTAATTTTATCCAGGGATTGGCAAGCAAGAGCTTCAGGGGCAAACTGCTACCCATGTTTGTAGGTAAAGGTTTTTTTTTTTTTTTTTTTTTTGAGACAGGGTCTCGCTTTGTAGTGCAGGCTGGCCCTGAGCTCACTGTGTAGCCCAGGCAAGCCTCAAACTCAGCAATCCTCCTGCCTCTGCCTCCAAAGTGCTGGGATTACAGGCATGAGCCACCACGCCCAGCACTGTGGTATGTGGTATGTGGTATTGATGCTGGTGGGTGTGAGTCTCCACACCCAGCATTGTATGTGGTTACCGGGGGATCAAACTCAGGACCTTGTGCTTGCAAGGCAGGCACCGGAACCACTGAGCTAATCCTCGGCCCTTGTAGGTAAAGTTTTATGGAAAACTGGTTATCCCATCCATCCACCCATCATCTTTGTGTCTGTGCTCCTGCAGTGACAGGGCTGATAACTGGCCCATAAAACATAACACATAGTTGAAGATCTTAAGTCCTCTAGGTACTGAGATGGTGCTTCAAGGGAAAACGTTCATTTCCTAAAAGTTTGTTTTATGCACAGAATGACCTTACAAAATTTCCTTAGGCTGTGGGTAGAAGCTATGTTTGAAACAAATGAGTTTCATGTTGGGACTGGAGTCCTAGCCCCAGATATCTCTGTATATATATGCACATGCTCCACAATCCAAAAGAAAAATCTGAAATCCGAAATGTTGGTGATCCAAGTCTTTTTGATAAGGATTCAAGGCTCAGTTTGTGTTCCTGACCAGTCCTTTCTGGAAATCTGGGCTCTGATAGGATGGTCTAATCTATTAAACTGATCTCTAAAGCCTGTTTTCCCCTGAACAAGAAATTACTATGAAAATGACTGTCGCTCCAGATTGCTAACCATTTCCATCACAGCCACAGAAATGTTTTGCTACATAGCTTTTCTTAAGGACCCTTCAAGTGTCCTCAGGTTTTCAGTCCCAAATGTGACGCTCATTTACAAGGACACTGCCCCTTCCTTCACCTGTCCTTTCCTGCCTCGGGTGTTTACTGTACACTTATGTGCCACACATTTGGCTGGGTGTGCCGTTCGATGAAGAATGAACCAGGCTATGGTGCTGATGGTCTTGGGAAGGTGTGGATAATAAATCAGGCACACCCAGAAATGCTGGGGAGGTAACATAGGGGATGTAAGAGAGAAGGAAAGGAAGGGGGCAGCATCTCTCTCTGTAGGGACACCTGAGCAGCATGGGCAAATGCACCAATGGAAAAGACCAGGTGACTGTGAGGCCAGAGTCAGGGATGGGAGAGAGTGGCACATGATGAGCAGAGAGGTGGGCAGCAGTCAGGCCTTGCAGGCCGAGTCAAAGGGGACAGGGTCTGTCCTTGCATGGCGAGTGGCCCTGTGTGCCTGTAGGCAGAAGGAGCCGGCTCTGGTTCTTGCCTTGGACCTGGCTCTGGCTGCTTGCGGGTGGGTTGATGGAGGTGGAGAAGCCATGGGCGTTGCTGCTAGCAGGTGACCAGGTGGTGGCGGCAGTGGGATGGAGAGAGGCATCAGGCGGGCCTGAGATCCCCGTGGGGAGGCATCCCGTTGCTTCTGGTCTAAGCCTTCCTGGGTTTTGGAGACTGCTATGGTCTCCTTTTGAAGCGGGTTGGCAGGCCCAGCCTCTGGCCTGGATGCTCTGCCCTCTACTGGCGGTCATCCCCGCCCAGCAGACAGTCACAGCATTCCCTCAAGCTGCCCCACATCTCCTCCCCAGCTGGCTCTTTGCTCTCCCTCCTGCCCAGTCCCTCCTTCAGCCTTCTCTCCGTGCTGGATGATTTATGGATTCTTCCTCCTCATTTCCTGGTCTCCAGGAGCAGTCGTTGGGAGGGGGAGGCACTGCAAAAACAATTCTGGTTCCATCCCCGCCTCCTCCTGTTGCCCCTTTAAAGGAAGCTGCAGGATTAGCTGGGTCTAAGAAGAATCATGCCTTTTCACTGCCTTGGGGCTCGGGTTTTCTTCTTTTCAAAGCTCCAGGACACCAAGGCAGGAGGAAGAAAAAAAAATGAACCTCACACACACACACAGACAGACAAACTCACCCAGAAACAGCTGCAAAGAGCCTTGAATTGATTTGTTTCTTTCCCTTCCCTCATTCACCAACCAGCAGAGGAACTGGAGGTGACACAAGGACTTGAAACAGACCTTGTCGCCTGGACGATGTAGCAGTAGAGTGGATGTAGGAGTGGCACCTTCACCCCCCAGGGCCTGTCCTGAGGCCTTGACCATTCCATCACCTCACTTCCCATGGAGAAGACCGAGGTTCAAGAGGCTTCCACCTCCAGATCATGAGGGATAAGTCAGAATCCCCCAGGGCCGGGGAGGAGCAGCGGGGTCCCATCGGTATGAGGCACCTCCCGCCCTGCACTGTGGCCGCCCCACTGAGGCAGGCCTGAGCCCTGCACAGACAATTTATTCTTCAAGAGTATCCCATGCAGCCTTTAATGGGCTCAGTGAGGCGTGCAGGAGAGCAAAGGGGCAAGGAAGGAAGGAGAGGATGTGTGAGAGAGTGGGGGGGGGGGCAGGAAGGAACCAGGCAGTTCCCCCCACGAGCAGCCTTTGTTGCCCCAGGAGCAGGAGAGTGGCTTGGTGGCAGGGCTGGCTCTGCCCACGGCCACCCATGTTTGCACTCAGGAAACTAGAGCACTCATGAGATGCATGCCGAGGACTGGACAAGCACAGGGAGGACCCTGCCCAGGGCCCCAGAAGCAGAGGACACCACAGAAGCCACCACTGCCACTGCCCTGGGGGCCTTTGTGCCATGGTGGGAGCACTTCTCACACCACTACGTCTAGAAGAGCTGCTGATTGTGACATGAAGTCAAAAGAGTTCAGCATCTTGATTCAGCCCTTTCTCTGGCCTTGAATGGTGAGGCTTCACCTTTAGCAGGAACCCTGGCAGCTGGGGAACTTGGAGAGGAGGGAGGCTTTGCGACTCAGTAATACTGTCTTTATTAAAGCACAAAAGCTTCCCCAGGTCCGGGCGATGGCTGGGAGGTTGGCGGTCTGCAGGGCTGGCCAGCTCTGGAGAAAGCCGCAGCAGCCCTGAGTGGGGCTTGGGGAAGTGTGCACTGTTAACCCTTCCCCAGCGCCCTTGGGGACCTGGCATGGTGTGGAGCTGACCCCAGTGCATAGGTGTCTGGGGATACAAGAAGCCACCCTCCCTCGGGCAGGCACAGAATAATCAGAACCTTTGCTCCCAGTGCAAGACAGAGCACAGAGCTGCTCAGAAACAGAGCCAGAAACAAGAGGTATTTATCTTGTGCCTACTGAATACCCAGCACTGTGCAAGGCCTGGGAAGGTACAGATGGCAGCAAAGGGGAGCAGGACAGGCAGGTATGGGAGTCAGGGGTCTCACCCCACCACTTGCCAACCATGTGCTCTAGAATAGGCCACACTGTGCTTCTCTGGCTGAACTATTCATGGCACTTTGTCTCTCTGGCCTCAGTTTCCCCTTCTGTCAAGATTAACATGAGAAGCAAGTGACAAGTAGAGTTGTCCCTAGTGAGAGAATGAGCCAGATCAAGAACAGTGGATGAGGGGTGCACGGCACCAGAGGGTGCTGTGGCAGGAGAACACCATGCAGCAGCCTGCTGAGGAGACCCCAGGTGGAGTGACTCATGGGCTGGCTCTGCAGACATGGAGAGGGGACACAGAAGTGGTTGAGAGTGGTGGCGTGAGCTAGGCTGGTGAAGGGCTGCAGAGCCATGTCGTGCTGGCATGCAGACTCCGGGATAGCTCGCACAGGGCTGGTACTGGGATGGGCACTCTGGCACCTGCTGGGTCCCCTCTTCCTCATCACCTCTGTTGCCAGTAGGATCAACCAGAGAACAAAAGCCACAGGAGAGAACCAGGTGCCACCTAGTGACATTTTTAGTCAGTGAAGAATGGTATCACAGTGGTCCTGTGAGATCACTGAAAAATTCCCAGAGCCTGGTGACATCATAGCCACTGCAACATTGTAGCACACAGTACCTGAGTCACATGCTGGAGTGACACTGGTGGAAACTCACCTGAGGACCTGCTGGTTGTGCAAAGCACAGTACACACTTATCTATAAGGTGTGCTTGATAATAACTTTGTGACTGGCATCTGCCCTGTATTTAGTGGTCACTGTGAAACACGTACCTATGGGTGAAAAACAAGCAGCATGTGAAATAGCTGCCCTTTCACACAGGACACTCACCAAGTCCCTTGACTTCATGGAAAATCCACACTGAATAGTAATGAGCATGATCACTCTGTGATCTCTGTACAGTGTGGATTCCTCAGAACCTGATCCCACCCTTTAGAGGCACGGCCTGCAGAGGAAGAGGTGAAGTGGCAGGCATTGCGAGCTGGGGGCTGGTGGGCAAGGCTCAGTGGAGGGAAGTGGCCTGGGAACGGGGGTTCTCTGCATCAAGGTTCCTCTCCTCTATCCTGCAACCTCCAGCCAACTGTCAACATGATTCTTCTGCCTTCACCTTGGCTGGCTGTGCCTTAGGTCATGTTTACACAGCCTTCCCCACCAGCACTGTGTGAGTGGGGTGGCTAAGGTGAACTCCATCATATTGGTCAACTTGGGAACCATCTGGGACTACAAAAGAACACTGTTGGATGTGGTTGAGTGGGACTTGGATGCATCTCCTTGAGGTCTATATCTGGTCACTCACACCTTCCTCTTTGGCATTGTTCTTTGGCTTTCCAGCTGCCGTGAATGGAGCGTCTTTCATCCATCTTGCTCACCTGCCCTAGGGCCAGTTACCATGAACCGAATGCCATGGAACCGTGAGCCTCTTCTGGCTCTGGGTATCAAGTGTCACATCCAATGAGACAAAGCTGAATAGTGTAGCACCTGTTGGCATGAGTACAGGACCAGGCCACCTTGCATTGGCAGATTCTTCCCACAGGTGTGCCCAACCCCACACCTCTGGGATTCCCCAGTGGGTGACCCATTCTGTGCTCTGGTGGCTGATTCCACTCCTTCCTTTCAGCTTCCTCAGAGGCCTCAAGCCTCAGCAGCCACCACACCACCCAGAGCACACACTCTGGTTTCTAGAAACTCCCAATACAGGGAAAGGGTGGTCTGGGCAAACCCCACCACCCTCAATGCAGGCTGGCCTTGTCCACATCTTGTGAAAGCTGCTGCAAATGGTGATCAGTCTCTCTGCACTAAGAGGCCATGCTGAGTCCTGTGCAGTGGAATGTCCTCTGACCTCCAGGAGCCTCTGATATCCCTGTTGTTATCCCCTCCACCTTGATACAGCAGAGGGAGGTGAAGGAACCTCAAACAGTAATAGCAATGCAGCCCTCAGAGCCAGATCTGCCTGGTGT
Source organism: Thryonomys swinderianus (assembly GCA_004025085.1). Lineage (NCBI taxonomy): Eukaryota > Metazoa > Chordata > Mammalia > Rodentia > Thryonomyidae > Thryonomys > Thryonomys swinderianus. The sequence goes on from PVIC010003384.1 coordinate 44,233, forward strand.
GAGAGGCCTTCCCTCAGTTTTCTCCCTTTGTGCAGCATTCAAGAACCTTCACAGTTTCAATCCAGTCTTCCTGTCACCTGAGTCATAGACTTAGTGTATTTATAACTTTCAATGTTATATTGATGTTATATCTGTCCCGTTAGAAAATAAAATCCCTAAAGACACAGTGTGTAACCCTGACCCTGGTGCTTAAGTAGAAACTGGTGGCAGACAAGTCAGTGGGTGGCTGGCTGGATGACAGATAGATGATACCTCACTAACACATTCAGTCCCTGGCTCCTCTAGTGAGTGTGTGACGTGCTTGATAAAGGCAGAGGCTAGTTAGCTACATGGTGCAGGTTCTGACCACCCCACTTCACAGACATGAGTAACTGAGGTTCTAAAGGCTTGGATCAAGGCCAAGGTCATTTTCTAGTGGCAGAACTAGGACTTGGATCCAAAGCAACTTGACACTAGGTTATGAAGACCTGTGTTCTCCATCTCTCGTGTTCACATTTGTTGTCTTCCTGCCACTCAAGGAGGCTTCCCCTAACCTCCACTGTCCTTCCAAGTTTCTCCTCACACCCATGCCAGCACTCATTGGCAGCCTCACTTGCCTGCCCTGCAGTCACCTCCTCTGAGGCCCCGTGACCCTCAGGGGTTGGGGACCCAGAGAGTTCTTAACTCTGTGTGGCAAATATTTACCAGGTGTGCCCTGTGTCCCATGTCTTGGGCCAGGAACTATGATGATGTCTACTCTAAACAAGCTTACAGCTAGAATCTAACCAGACACAGCCTGTTTGTTACAAAACCTCCCTGGGGGAGGGGAACAGGGCTTGGGAGGCCATGGAAGCTCAGGCTGGAGGGGGACATGTGGGCAGTGCGAGTTACTCCTGGGCAGGAGGGAAAGGGGCATCCGGTGTGGACAGAGGTAGAAAACTAGCTCCTTTATCCTCCCCACCTATGCAAACATGGGTGACTTTGCCCCTGGGATAAGTCACACCACAGAGGCCACAAGTGGCCTCCTTGTGGATTGGCTCAGTGAGCCTACAAGTGTATAGTGCCTGACATGTGCTGGGACCTGTTGGGTTCATTGGGGAGGGGACAAGCCCACAGCACTGCCTGGGCAGCCACACACCCAACCACTCTTCTTCCTCTCCACCTGGAGTCAGGAGATGGCAGAGGGAGACTGTGTTGGGGGGGGGGGAGAGTGAAAACTAAGGCAGAGTTGGAATTGCGTGGGATCTCAAGCATGAAACTCTCAAATGAGTGTCAGGAGCAGTGTGGGGAGGATGATAGCCATGGAGAGGGACATGACAGAGTCACATAGGTCCAGGTTCATAGCTCAGAGAAGCCTGTCTGGGTGCTGGCAAAACCACTTCATCAGGGAGGACACTAAGGCCCAGAGTCACACAGTCAGAGAAGGAGTCAGGGTGGGAACCTAGCCAACAGCCAGTGATACGGACAGAGCCCTTGTGAGTGTGGGCTCCCCTCATCACCTTGGCGGTCACTCCCTAGCCTGCCAGCCAGGAGAGAGCTGAGGCCAAGGGCTTTGTCTCTGGGTCAGGCAGACATGGGTTTGGGCCACAGCTCTGCTTGCAGGTGATCTTGGGGCTTTCTTTACCTTTGAGTTGTTCATTCAGCTTCATCTGGGGACTGAAGAACACTTACCTGGCTATCAGGTGCCTACCAGGTGATGTGTAGAGATACTGCACAGTGCTTACAATGTAGCAGACATGCTACTGTTAGTATCGCTGTTGTTTTTATTTCATTGCTCGTGATTGTTATAAACTTAGTTTTTGGTTTCAGAGTCCTCTCAGTCTAGTGTGCAATGATGCCTGGAGATAACACACGAGATCTTGTAGTAAATAGCAATTGCTGGCGGTTCAGCTAGGCCTGCTCTCAAGTTTGGGCCAGGAAGTCTCATGGCCCTGGGTGGTCTGGAAAGGCCTCATGGAAGAAGAGATCTGAGCTGCGGTCTGAAAGGCAGCCAAGAACAAGGCTGGAGTGGTTCCGGAGAGGTGAGGAAGGTGGACTTTTCAGTGCCAGGAGTGTCGAGAGAGTGGTTTTTGGGAAGCCATTGTCTGGAAACACAATTACCAGACTAAGGTCCCATGAGCAGTGGGGAGTCATTGAAGGCTCTTAAGCAGGGGAGTATTTGGGGAAAGTGGATGTGGCATCAGCAGGGCCTCCACTATTCTTCATGCTGAGGCAGCAGCTGTTGTCCTTCCTGTTTGACAACACAATGTGTAATGAACTAGAACCCCTAGTGAGAACTCTGGAGCAGAAATAATTCAGTCTGTAGAAGCCAGACACAGTCTTTACCCAGAACCAGAGTTACGTTGTGTCACAGTGATGCCTGGCCCAGAATACTGGTGAGAACTGGACCAACACCAGGACGCAAGTGCTTATCCCTTGCCAGCCCTGGTCCCAGCCCCTCTGCTAACCCTTGGCCCCTCTGAAGCCTTGCCTACCCTGCATTGCAGCTCATAGACAGTCTGCCTGCATGGATCGGTTCAAAAAGTTGAGATACTATCCTAGCTAATTTTAGGAAACACCAAAAGACAGCAATTTCTAAATAAAACAGCCGGTCTTTCAAAATGTAAATGCTCAGGCAGGAGATGACTTTAGGAAGTTGGCAAGGGCTGACTCCAGCTTGTGAAGGGTGCACGTGGCTGTAAGAGCGAACCGATGCCCCTGCATGCTGCCAGCATTGTCCCTACGTGTTTTACACCCTGAAATTGGAGCCAACCACATGGATCGCTTCAGAATCCCCGTTGATCACCCTCAGGCCATGGGTAGGGTGGACATCAGTGAGGGGACTTTCTAAAATGATGAACAGTGCTTTGTAAAAGACTGAGTAAAAGAAAGCACAGCCTCTCCTCAGTCTGCACAGTAATTGTATTTCTGGAAAATCCAGTTTAAGTTAAAATAAAGGTAAAAAAAAAAAAAAAAACTTCAGTGCAATGTGACCTTGGGTTCAATCTCCAGCACCAAAACCAAATCAAAAGAAAACAGCAGAAATGTTGAGGTGACAATCCAACAGAGCTGGATTATAGAATCATTAGTTGTAAATATCTCTCTATATATGCCCAAGAGGTGGAACATACCAAAGTCCTGAGCAGCGGGACAGTCTTCTGTTGCATAGGGCCTGTCCCATGCTCAGTAGGTGCCCTCTCTCTAGATCTCCATCACTACCAGGGCCTTCAGCATCTGTGATGACGTGAAGCGCCTCTGTGTCTCCAGATGCCCTTTAGAGGACAGTGCCTCTTGTGACAACTGGCAACTCGCTTTGGATCTTTTAATCTTTACAATGGTCCTTTGGCATCAGTGTTTTATTCCTGCTTTGCAGATGTGTACCCCCAAGATTCTGGGGGGTGAGCTAGAGCTGAAATTCGCTCTGTTGCTTTGTCTCCTGGTCGTGGGTGATGTCACCCTTGGAAAAACATAGTGTCATCTTTTTAAGACATTCTGAATAGCAAGCAGTAATTGATTTAGATGAATATGATTTAAAATATTTTACACAACAAAGCCCACAGCTCTGTTGTGGTAATGATTGTGGGCACAGCTCTGACCCTTGTCTGTTACACTCTGGCAGCAGAGCCTACATAGCACCCACCATCTTGGGGACTGTCTGCCTTCAGAGATAAGGTGACTAATTACTGTGGTTTGGATGTGGTTTGTTCTCATGAGCTCATGTGTTGGAAGCATGGCCCCCGGAGAAATAGTGTTGGGAGGTGCTGTGGTGGCTTTAAGAGCTAGAGTGGATGGGGTTGTGTGGGTATGTGAATGCTGCCCTGGTAGGAATTAGGTCAGCTCTCACAGGGCCCCTGAGTTCTTACACAGGTGAGTCGTTATCAGAACAGTCTCTGACTTTTACTGGTTTCCTGTTTTGTGGTGTGATCTCTCACTCACGCTCTCACATGGGTGCTGCAACCTTCAGAGTCATGTGTTTGAATCTCCCAGACTGTGATCTAAACAAACTTTTTTTCTTTATAAAGTTAGCTCATCTCAAGTATTTCATTATAGTAACAAAAATGGACTAAGACAACAACTTAACAAACATGTTTAGAACTGATGGAGTTGAAACTCTGGGAAGAGGTAAGATATGCAGGGAGAGAATGTGAGAGTAGGATGGAGGTGTAGAGGTGAGACTTGGGGAACATCAGTATTTAAGGGTCTAAGAGGCAGAGGAACCTCTTAAGTAGGGGTTAAGGGGTTCTCTGAAAAGTAGAGAAAAACCAGTGTCCTGAGACACAGGCAGGAGGGTAGACCCAGGAGATGTGGGTGGGAACTGGTCCTTCTTGTAAAAGCAGAGACAGGAATTGCATGGTGGGCCAGGTGCTTGGGAAGTGGCACTGAGCTAGACTTGTCTCCTTCTCAAAGCCTGATTCATACAGATGGCTGGAGAGGGAAGCTGAAGTCAAAGAGGCACACTGGAATTGGAGCTTGGAGTTGCCACTATCCAAGAATGAGACATACAAGGAGGCACAGACTGGCAGGGAAAAGCATGTACAGTGGCTCTCCAAATTCACAGGGGTTACGTTCCTGGAGTACCTGCAAATTGTAAAAAACCACAGATCTCAGATATGGTCAGAAAAATACCTATACATGTCTATTTTTATAGCTTAAACCCTAAATATTTTATGTCTCCTAAAGTTATGTAATTTAATTTAATAAAATATGGTGTTTAAAAAGCCTTAGAAAGTGCAGGGTATTTTGGCTGCATCTTAGGGATTTTAGGGCTTTGAGAAGAATGAAACCAAACTACATCCAGTACAGCAACCTGTTAGGATGTATTAGTGCTGGTGAATCTGGGAGATGGGTTACAGGACAACAGCAAGGAGAACCGAATGACACTCTCAAATTGGTTACTTGTGAACCTCCAGCCAATAAACAATTACAGAGGATATTTGCAGTTTTCACAACATTGTGGGAGTTTCCTCCAACAGTTGTTAGTTAGGTTCTAAGGAAAAATCTTCAAACAGTTGAGGCCACACACTCTGAACAAGGACTTCACAGGTAGTACTGTAATGGCTTTAGAGTTAAGCATCTAAAATTGTGGGTCTTTGTAGGAAATCCAGGATGTAGACATAAAGGATTTGAAAAGATTCATCTTAAACTCCAGGAAGACAAGTGGGCTGGTGTAGGTCATCAGCACATTGGCGACACCTAAGATTATAAGAGAAAGTAAGAAAACTCAGGAGGGCATGAGAGGGAGAAGAGGTGGGTGTCTGAGTGTGTGTCCTGTTGCTGTATTAAAATACTGCAGATCAGGTAGTTTATACAGAATGGTTTATTTGGCTCTTGGTTCTGGAGGCTGGAATGTGCTGCTAGTGTTTGGGAAAGGCCTCAGGCTGCATCATTGCATAGCAGAGGGGATCAGGTCTTAAGTCCTCTTCTTTTAAAAAGCCACTAATGCCATTCTGGGGCCCCACCTGTGGACCTCATCTAATCCTAACTGCCTCATAGCCCCTGTCTCTAAGTGCCATTATACATGTGTTGAGGAATTAAGTTTTCTGCACAGGAGCTCTTTGGAGACATGGTGAAGCCACAATATGGTTGACACTGGTCTTCTAGGAAACAACTTGGAAAATGGCAGAGAGTGTCTGCCTCTCCATGAGAGCAGGAGGGCAGGCCTGGCTCTTGTGCCCAACACACTACTTGGCCCTGAGCAGAAACTGCTCGTTGTCAGTGACTGACAGGCTTGAGGCAGTGTGATGAAATGAATCTGTGAGGCAGACTTTTAAAAGTGGAGAAAGGAAGCAGAAAATAAGCTTCATGAAAGGAAGTTTTAAAGCTTCTAAGACACAATAAGGCTGCTGGGCCAGATTAGTAAGAGGACCCTGGAGTCCTTGGAAGTGACCACCTTGTAGAGAGGTGGAAACAGAAGACAGATTGCCATGAATGCAAAAGGAACAGGAGGCGCGTGCAGATTCTTCCTCCAAGAAAAGGATCAGCTTTGGAAGCAGCACATTGCAACCCCCTTTAGGTGGCTTACATCCCTAGAGGAAGGGCCCAGGAGCACCCCAAGTCTGGGACCTACGTGTTGGATGGGTGCTGTATGTCACAGAGAAGAGGGTGCTTTCAGGAACCAGACAGCACTTTGCTCTTTCTGGCTGCAGATGTGCCCCTGGACATTGCTGCTTTCTGTATCCCCGTCACCACAAGTTTGTTTAAGAGAGCAAGGGGACACGGGGTACTGTTTGTCATCCACATTGTCCCTCCTGATGGATTCCCACCAGGGAACGTGCTCTTTTATAGTGTCCTCAGTTGCCATGGTGACACCAGCCTCTGGTCCAAGAAGATGGATGGGTTTAAATCATTATCAGCCAAGGCTTTGAGTGTGCTTTCTAGGCAGTAAATAATAGCTCTTAATTCCAGTGTATGTTTGGCTGGGTACGGAATGTTCATGTTCCTCAGGCTGGTTTGGGGATTTGTTCTCATTTTTTTCTGTCTTTATGGTAGAGTTCTGTAAAAATCAATAAACTCCCCTGCTAATCTTTTTTTTTTTTTTTGAGACAGGGTCTTGCTTTGTAGTTCAGGCTGGCCCTGAGATCACTGTGTAGCCCAGGCAAGCCTCGAACTCAGCAATCCTCCTGCCTCTGCCTCCCAAGTGCTGGGATTACAGGCATGGGCCACCATGCCCGGCACTGTGGTATGTGGTATTGATTGCTGGTGGGCGTGAGTCACCATGCCCAGCATTGTATGTGGTTACTGGGGATCGAACTCAGGACCTTGCACTTGCGAGGCAGGCGCCGGAACCACTGAGCAAAATCTCCGGCCTCCCCTGCCAATCTTAATTCACTACAAAATGGACTTAAACACTGGCCTCTCCTATCCAGTGATGTTTCGATACCTTCTGATAAGGATTCCTGTTGAGTTCACCCATCATAATGATCATGGCTGCTCCTTCACTACCTGGTCTCCCTGATACACAGGCTTTCTTCTTTCCCCAAAGGTGACCTTTCCTGAACTGATGCATTCTGCCTGCTCCATGTCCCAAGTCCTTCCTGCTTTGAGGAATTTATTCCTACAGTATTTTCGGATCAGGACCCTTGAGCTGCAGGGACCTGCCGTTCCCCTCCACCCCGACTCCAGGAGCAGCTCTTTGGCACAGCAAGGCCACCTGAGATGCCCACCCCACACCCTTGCATGTCCCTGGTTCCCAGTCTGCTGTCCACTGAAGGGCCCATCACTTCACCCTGGCATCAATTCATGTGGGCTGTGAGAACAGGGACCCAGCTGGTCTCCAGATTCAGCATGGACCCAGTGCCCAGTGGACTCTGGGTTGCACTGAGCAGAAAGTTCTTTCCTCCCAGGGGGAGAGGCTGAGACAAGAACCCAGATTGTTTTCACTGAGGCTCATCACGGTCACACAGAGTTGTATCCTGCTTTGTTCATCCAATCTAAATTATGTTGCCAAGGTCTGAATTTACTCACTCATTCATTACTTGCAGCAAGTGCAGGCCTTTGCCAGAAATATGTCAGAGTCTGTTCACAAGAAGAATGCCTGACCCTTGAGTAGATGGAGGGAAAGAATGAAACAGCTAAGTGAGCAGTTGCTTTGGATCTGGCTGTTCCCTAAGGGCCCATATGTGGAAGGCTTGGTGCCCTTGGGAGATGGTGGAACCTTCAGGAGGCGGGGCCTCGCTCACTGGGGTGTGGCCTCAAAGAGGACACTGGAACCCTGGACCCTTCCGATTTTCCTCTCCACTTATGGCACTCTGAGGTGAGCAGCTACTCCACCACACCCTCCACCATAATGTCTTGTGCTTCCCCAACCCTAAATCCATAGGGCCAAGGCACTATAGACTGAAACCTCTGAAAACATGAACCAAACAAAACCTTTCTGCCCTATAAGTTGTTTACCTTAGGTATTTTGTCATAGTGACAAAGCTAATCACAACAGAATCTAACTGTATCACAAGATGGAATGAAATATAGCTTCATAAATGAAGGACAGGGACATCTGTTTATTAAAGACAGAAGAGCTAAATCATGCATCTAATGCTGTGTAGGCAGTGGCTTATTTAATTCCCATGTTTACCAGAAGTAGGAACTATTATCTACATTTCATAAGTTAAGAATGCAAGGCCAAGATGGGGAAGTCAATTCACTGTATTATTGTCCTCATTTTACAGAAAAGAACAAGAAGATCTAGAAAGACTACACTTTATCAGTAGTCAGTCACATACATAGAGAGCTCTGATTTTGTGATGTTAGGACCAATCCTGCCTCTGTGTGTCACCTCTACTCTGTGTGACAGAGACCGTGTGGGCAGTGTTTCTTGCTGCCTGGTGGCTCAGGCTAAGTCCCAGAAGACAATGGCTATTGAACTGGCTTGGAAGCCAGCATGATTTGAGGAGATGGTGAAGGAAGAAGTGATTTTCTTTGTGAGGGATGGGGCTGAGGCCAATGTCCATGGGCAGAGAGAGGCACAGGTTTTTTTCTAGGAGATGCTGGAAGGTACAGTGTGAGATGGTCCTGGCTAGGACACAAGGAACACAGGGGACACAGGAAACACAAGTCTCATTGGACCCATACAGTGGTCCAATGCAGCTTTTGGAGTCAGATAGAGGTAAGCTTGAATTCTGCCTTTTTCTGGCCATGCAGTCACATGCAGTACTCAATTTCTGGGTGCTTCAGTTTCCACCTCTGAGAAATGGGCATGTAATTGTTCCTATTTATATAACTATATTACATAAGAGCAAAAAGCAGATGATAAGTGTTACTCCCATTTCTCCTGAGCTGAGCATTTTTCCTTCTTAACACTTCTCCTTCCAACCAGGATGCCAGAATATCTTTCACAGGCACAGAGTGGTGAAATCACAGGTTTAAATGATCTGTAGGTCTAGATGTTCCTTGTGGTAACAACCATCGTGGAGAAAATGTTTGGTTTCTTGCCGACAATTTGCCAGCCCTTGAAGATGTCCAGTGCTCTGCTTCTTCCCTTGTGGCCCAAGGATGGTATTTGGCATCAGTAACTGAAAAGACTCGGGAACTTTCCCCCCAGGAGGTTATGCCTGAGCCCCCAGCAACCACTAAGACTTTCAAAGGCAGCTCCAGCCTCCTTCCTCACTGGGTTCCTGTGTGTTGGGCATATTGGTTTTGTTCATTGTCCTTAGCTTTTCCTGAGACTAGGACAAGTTTTGTCCCTTTGTGTATGGTGGACATGGTTAAGTCTCATTCTTCCCATCAGTTTGGTTGTGAATATCATCTATCATTTTAAATTGGAATCTGGTCTTGTCTGCTTTTGTCCTGGTATGTTCTCCCATTCCCTCTAAGTACCAGAGTTGCTAGCTGGAGTTGGGACTCCAGAGAGGAGCCTCATCTCTAACAACCACCTAGGCTGACTCCTAGTGTCCACTTCCTTTCTTCCAGTGCCTGGCTGCTGCAGCTTCTCAGGACACGATGTCCCTTTCTAACCTGTGGTGTTTTTTTTTCTCTGTTGATCCTGCTCAGCTAGATGTTTCCTAGCCAGTGAATTAACACCAAAAAGGATACAGACTTAGGGGAGAACAGGTGTTTTTTTTTCTCTATTGATCCTGCTCAGCTAGATTTTTCCTAGCCAGTGAATTAACACCAAAAATGATACAGACTTAGAGGCGAACAGGACCTCTCAAGAACACAGAGGCGATTGGTGGTTGAGAGCAGAGGTACAAATAGGATAGTTTCTTTCTTACCCCCTAACAGTCCACATATGAGCTGCCTGGGCTGGGCACCCAGCCTGCTCTGTTTTAGTGCACTGACTTGCTGGTTCGCATAATCTAAGGGCCCTTGTCTTCACTTCACCTATAGAAAAGAATATGAGGGAGAGAAAGGATATAGTCTGCTCTTTAGGACTATGACCTATAAGTTGTACACAGCAAGTCTGTTCATTTCATATTGGCCACATGCAGTCACATGGCCATACCTAGCTGCAAGGGAGACAGAGAATGGCATCTTTTGTTTTTTTTAATTTTTTTTGAGAATGATATCTTTATTCTAGACAACCACAAGGAGGGAGTGGATCCCAGGTAAGGTTATGGTCTCTACACTGTGGTAGAATGGGGACTAGAACCTGCTTGTCCCACCCCTCCATCCCTACCTTACCCTCACTTCCTCAGCCTGGTCCAGAAGTGATGCCATGAAACATGGAACCCGAGGGAGACCAGTGTTTAATTATTTGACTCTTAGAACAAGAGCTAAATTTCACAGCCAATGATCAGCTATTTGTCATTGTTCAAAAGCTATAGCTTTGAGTTCCCATGGAAATATTCCTTCACTTAGAATATCATTACTTCCTTGAAGGAAACATGACCTGCTTATTTAGAATTTGGTTGCTTAAAATAGAAAGTACCTATACACACTTAGAATTTCTGTTAAAAATTTCTAGGACAACACCTCTAAAGTGGTAAAAAAATATGGGGAGGCTCTGTCCGTGGTGATTTCCCTTCTTCAAATTTGCATTTTCTTACCATGTTTTCTGTAATGATCATTAATACTTAGTGAGATTCAGCCAGACTCTGGTGACTGTTAGAGTTCTCTGTCCTGGAAATTCAGAGAGTGGTCTTTAAAATACCTAGGAGAAGTGTGGAGGCTTTCTTTTTTTCTTTTTTTTTTTTGGGACAGGGTCTCGCTTTGTAGTTCAGGCTAGCTCTGAGCTCACTATGTAGACCAGGCAAGCCTCGAATTCAGCAATCCTCCTGTCTCCTCCCAAATGCTGGGATTACAGGCATAAGCCACCATGCCCGGCACTGTGGTATGTGGTGCTGATTGCTGGTTGATTGCTGGTGGGCATGAGTCTCCATGCCCAGCATTGTATGTGGTTACCGGGGATCGAACTCAGGACCTTGCACTTGCGAGGCAGGCTCCAGAACCACTGAGCTAACCCGCCGGCCCTGTGGAGGCTTTCTTATGTTCAAGATAATGAGTACCTAGGGACTGGCTGTCAGTGTTTTGCTTTCCAACCATGTGAACTGGACCAGCTGGAGATGAAGGATGAGGGGATGTCTGGTAATTCATAGTTGAGGCTGGTCATGGGCAATGATAACTTGCTGCCAAAAGGTAGGGCAGGAGCTTTAGGCTAGGGACAGTCAAAAGAGATAGACTGAGTGGAAATAGACAACACAGCATGTTTGATGGAGAGAGGGGCATATGAGCACTTTCCCCCTGCTTTTTTGGGGATTTGTTTTTAAAATGGAGAAAGAACTCTTGAGAATGGTATGAAGATCAGTTAAAGATACTACTTGAAACATTTCTGGCATCATGTAGATGCACAGTTAGCAGCAGCATCTTCCAAGACCCTGCGTCTTAGTTACTTTTGTCATTGCTGAGACAAAATGCCTATTGTCCAAAGTTAAGGGAGGAAAGTTTTATTTAACTTATGATGCATAGAGGTTTCAGTTCAAAATCAGCTGGCTCCAAGGCAGAGTAGATAGGCATTGCAGAGGAGAAACAGTTCATGAGATGCAGAAGGTGGCAAGGAACAAAGGGCAATCACAGCTCTTTCTGTCCTTGTACCTTATCCAGGCTGCTTAAGGCAGGAGGCACTCGTGCCCTTACTCCTAGGGCTCTTGATCATAGCATTGCACCATGAATCAGTTCCTGTGTCACAAGCCCCTGAAAAAGACCTGTCTGTGACTACAGGAGGCTTTGAGGGACGTCTAGATACAAGCCAGAGCACCGCAGGGAGCCAGCTCACAGAAAGATCAACCCTAATCAGTGTCAGGACCCTGGAGAGCTCCCAGTAGTCCTGGTGCTTAGGGAAAGGGCCGCTGCTCAAACTGTCTCTAGAAAGCACCTTCTGGGGTACTTCAGGGACCTCTGAAGTCACCCCTGGACTTCCCCACAAATACAGACAATTCTTTCTACTGCTGGTACAGGATGGTTTTGGTGATGCAAGTGTGGTTCAAAGGACACGAGGCAGATTTTGAGGCATTCTTTCTTTTTTCTGTCTCTGAGGTGAAAGGTACCTTGAAGGAAGCATTGGCTCATCTCAGAGCCTCTCAGAAGCACTGATCTGGCTTTAAGTAAAGGCCGAGGAGAGCTCATATGCAGAGCCTTTGGCTAGAATTTAATCGGATTTTATTTTCACTGCATTTATTTTTGTAATGACCTTTCATCTGTGTGGATGAGTAATAGTTTTCTGTTGACAGTGGTAATTCAGTTTTCTTATTACATATACCTGCTAATATAAGAAAGCATATAGACTTACAGAAAATACAAAGTCAGAATGTAAAGATTCCTAAGACACCTAGTGTGGGAAATGTTTTGGAAGAGAGTGGGAGACTGACTCAAGCTTGAATGAGCTTGAACTTGTCTTTTTCTAGGTTGTGTGCCCAGAGAGGGGATGGAATTGCCCAAGCTGCCCAGCATATTGAGTTTGCTGACCTGGGTCCCGGGTTCTTGCCCCCACACCATTGTGCTTTCCAAATGCCTTTTGAACAGCACTAAGCTTTCCAACTGACCTTATTATTCTGAGAAACTTAAGGAATGGTGGCCCTTGTACAACTTTTGTGACCTTCCCAATGATCAGACAATCTCCCTGCTATGAAATAAATAGCTGTGTCCTGGAAACAGGAGGAAAAATACCCCACAATTCCAGCATTGGGATGCAAATGAGCAATTAGAGTCAATTAAGACAGGATACAGTATAATTACCACCAATCCTGCTAACCTTTATATTCAGAAGGACTTGACCTGCTGAAAGGGAATTAAACAGCTGTCAAAAACTCTTTCTTAACTAAGGGGTGTGCTCTAGATCTCATTTCGCAGGCCTGAGAGGTCTGACAGATAGGACTTTCTTCCTCCTCCTCCCCCTGTGCCCACCTCTCTGGGCGGAGCTTACCTCTGTCACTGGGCAGTGACATTCAGCCTGATGGTCCCTTGTCAGGGACCTGATTGTGCCTGTTGCCACACTGCACAATTCAGCATAGTGCTTGAGGCCTCAGCAGCCCCTTGACTCTTCCAGACAAATCCTGGGCCCTCAGAAATCTTCATGGCAATCCCTTCTCTTGCCAGGAAGCATCTCTCACCTGGATACCCTTGCTTCTTGTATCTCATCTGATCTCACCTGATCAGCAAAATCTCTTGTGCTGCTCTGGCTTTGAATCATGCCTCTTCTTTTAACCTGGCTCAGTTTCCTAAATCCTGATTTGTGTGGATCTGATCTTTCCTGTACATTCAGCAAAAAGTAACATTCTCCCCACCACCCTACCCCCAGCACTGGGGGGTTGAAGCCAGGGCCTTTCACTGAGCTACATCCCCAGCACTTTTGAGGTTTTGGGACAGCATCTTGTTAAGTCACTAAATTGCCAGGTTGGGCTTGCACAAAGCAAAGTAGAGTTCTTACAGACCCACATTCTAGTCTCTGATTTCCAGACCTCTGCCTGCTTTTCTGTTCATCCATCCAGCAAATACTGACTGAACACACTTCTCGTCCCATCCATGTCTCTGGCACTGAGGACACAGCCTAGAAAGCAAAAGTTAAAAGTCTATTGTCTTTGAACTCTTCCTCCTTTCCCAGGCGCTGGTGGGAGCAGTGTCTGTGACGGGAGGATGCAGAGTACACAGGGTAGGCCTTGGGCTCACTGACTCCACCTCTCTACTTCCTGCTTGTCTTTGAGCACTCAGCTTCAGTCCCTTCTACAGATCCCTTCTTAGAGGCCCTGGAAACATGTTTTCTACCCAGCTCCACAGCCCCCTTTCCCTACTTGACCCTGTTTGTGTAGGTCATGACATCTGAGCCTCCCGCAGGCCCACATTTCGCAAGTCTTTCCTTAAAGACAAGACAGTGGTCTTCTTGCCATCTTGTCAGCCTATAGGAAACCCTGAAAAGTATACATAAAACGTGAATTGGATGGAGGGTTACAGATGGTAGATTTCATCCCAGCTGGTGATTGGGCTGCCTTCCAGTGCTAGGGGAGGTGGGGGAGAAGAAAGCTGCATCCAGGCTTAGATGCAAAGAGTGCTATGTTCAATTAGTGGTGCCTGGCAGGAGCACAGGAGTGATGGGTAGTAGCATGTGTATCATTTACAGGCAGTCTCTTGATGACAAGTTCTGTGTGGTTTTGATAGCCTACAGGTGTTATTAGGAAAAGTCAAAGGTAGTGTTCACATGTCTGATGGGGTGGTGCTGGAAAGAGATTAAGAGAACCTTTGCATACAGGTTGTCCTTGTGCTGTATTTTTCAGCCTTTCACCCTTCTCTCCTTGTGGTGCCCCCACCTCTGGTGTACATCCTCTGCTGACTTGAAGCTCTCAAATCTGAGCTTACAGTTAATATTCCAGGGAAATGCATGCCAGCCTGTTGTTTCCTTTTAACAATTACTCTCATCTGGACGTGGTCTTTGGTCAATTCATTTGACTATTTTATTTCCTTGATAGTTTCATAAAAGGAATATAAAATGAAGGAGGGAGCTCCAGTGGAGGAAGTGTGGTTCCTCTAAATGCAATACAGAAGCAGAGTGTTAAGTCAGAACTCTAAACGATGAAATGCTTCAAAGTAATCCTCAGATACTTAGTGGACTGTGCTGACTAAGGGCCAATGCTCTGTGTATGTCTCTGGGTTCAATGAGGGTACACTGGGCTAGGTTTAAAGTGAACTCCCCAGGCCCTTCAATAAGCAGACTGTAACAGGCTCATTTCATCACATCATAGTGGTCTCCCATGTAAAGGACACATTTCTATAGTTTTGAGTGGTTTGTGTGTTTTACGTGTTGATGTTCTTGTCCTTAAATTGTGGAATCATGGGAAGTTAAGAGAGCTGAGCTGGAGAAACAGCATGAATCTAGAACAGGGAGTTCCTGATATTGTTGATAATTAATAATTAATCTATCAAACAACAGAGACAGGTGGAAATTATTCAGTGGGAATGTCTGATTTTTAGCCTTGATAAGACAATGGACTTAAGTTAGCTGACTGGGGGATTTCATGTTGAAGGAAAAGGACCAGTAATTTGCATGAAATACTGAAAATTTCTCATAGATGTTGCTAAGGAAGCTAAGTCCAACCTGAGATACTACAGCATGTTAACTGAAAGATGGGAAGGAACCAATAGACATTGTTTCCTGGCCTCTTACCTTTTTTCTTCCCAGGTGCTGTGAGTACAGATGTGTACTGCTACACCTGGCTTTGGGTTCTTATTTTTTTTTCTTAGTATTGACCACTGGTCAATACTTTGGACTCTCTTTGACTTGTGTGCACCTTTTTCTGGATTACACATGACTGCAAGAGAGTGTGTTAAAGTGTGATCCATAGATTGGGCTGATGGTGGATTTGGAGATAGGGATACAGAATTGGTAGGTTGGCAGCTGAACAGGCTAGGGTGGCACCATCATTGTAGATTAGGGATGAGTCCGCATAAATAATCTTATAGGTCCCATTGTCACCACCCTCTGCTGATTTTGGTTCCCTGCTTTTGAGCTCTGGATGTAAATCTCTGTTTTGCCACATCTTGTCTTAGTCACTTTCTTGAGACTCAGACAAAAATGCTTGACATCCACAACTGAGATGAAAGGTTCCTTTTGGCTCATGGTTTCCACCCATAGTCAGCGGGCTCCAAGGCAAGAACACCATGGAGGATGGAAAGCTTCTCAGTTCATGGCAACCAGGAAGCAGAGAGGAGGGGAGGAGTCATGTCAGGGACAAGAACACACCCCCCCAGTTCACCTCCCCAGGGTCCCCCTCCTAACAGCACATCTGCTGTGGAGCTCATCTGTGGATGAGTCCACTGATGAGTACAGTTTCCCCAGGATCTAGTCACCTCCACACACATGAGGACCTGGAGGACATCTGAGATATGAACCACAACACATACTCATGAAATGACTTGTCTTCTTTGTGTCTTGTCCTAGAAATGGAGAGAAACATAGCGTTTGCATGGCTGTCTGAGGGTGCACACGTAGCTCAGGGTTAGATACATGAGGCAATCGAGCCTCACTGTGAGTCCCATATCTGGTGGCTACTCAGCAACTGGGTGACCTTGGACAAGTGGCTGGTGGCTTTCTGACCCTTCCTGTGTAAGAAGGTAATTGTGCCTTGTCAGAGCCTGGCCACGGAGTGGTGAGGTGCTGGTAAATGTTGTCATCGATATTCACATGCATGTGATCAGGCCTGGCATGTAGCAGGAACTTTGTTCCCCCTTCCTTCCACCTATTTTGTAGGTCCCAAGCTTCTGCCCATCCTTTATGGGTCAATATTCACCTCTCTTGGAGAAACCCTCCTTGATTGCTTCCTGTCTGTATCCTTTTTACCTCTGATACACAATGCCTGGTCTACCTGTTTTACATCTATCCTTCTACCAGCTGGAAGCCTCTTGGGACAGAAATTCCTGTCCTGTGATTCATCTTTGCTTGTATGTTTCAGGATGTAGCTCAGCCCTCAGCACACAGGAGTCTCTAATGTTGGAGCAAGTGTGTAGTTGGTGGATGAGAGGCTGAGTCAGTGAGTGACTGAGTAGAGGCCGGAGCCACCACTGAGGTAGTACTGGGTGAGCTAGAGGTGGGTCTTGGCCCTCAGAGAACCTGCACACATCTCTGCACCTTTGGGGGCAGATCTGGAGCTCCCATCAAGTCTTGGGAGGGTCCCTGGCCCCATGCATTCACAAGTTAGTGGTCTAAGCAGATGGAGTAAGCAGGCTCCACCCAGGGACAGAACTGAGTGGTGGTTGTAAAAGCTCAATTTTTATTAAGAAATGTGGTCTTGGCCCACTGGTGATTTATGAAATGGATTTAGAGGATCATGACCAGCCTATTACCAAGATGAAACCAAGTGTGAGAGGTGGTCTCAGTCTGCAGCACACATGTCAGTGACTTTGTGAAGCTTCCTTTCCAGCTCTACACATACTGAGTTGTGACAGATGTCTGTTTCTATGGCCATGGTCACTAATGTTTGACAGCCACGTGGAGGCCCCATGGAGGCCTCCTGCCAGCTCCAGCACAGCCCTGGTGCTAGATGAGGCAAGGGAGCGGGTGCTGTGACCTTGTCTTCGTGCTGCCCTTTGCTCCTGTGGGCTCCCTGCTGCTGGTCTTCTTTTCTATTTTATTGTGGCACAGTGAGAATCTTGACATGAGCTCTACCTCCTAGCATGTCTTTAAGTGCTCATGGCACCTCTTGGCCCCCAATGCAGGAGTGCACAGCATGTCTCTGGTGTTCACATTGTGAGTAGTAGCCACCCTTCCTTCCTCCCCTCAGCCACCATGCCATGCTTTGATTCTGTGAATCCATTGCTTTGGTACCTTATTCAAGTAGAATCAAGCAGTAGACACGGCCCTCTGCAGCCACGGAGTCAGCATCTGTCACTGCTGAGACACAATACCCGACGTCCACGACTCCAAGGAGGAAAGGTTGATTTTGGCTCACAGTTCATGGAGGTTCCGTCCCTCTTTGGCTGGCTCCAAGGCAGGGCATCATGGCAGAGGGGCAGCACAGAGGAGAAATAGGTGGGGGTCAGAGAGGGATCAAGGGAGGAGGAGAAAGTTGAATTCCAGGCTGCACACCAATGTTCTACTTCCTCCCTCCAGGCTTCCTCTCCCAGCATCACATTCAGCTGTAACCTCAGTAGTAGACTAATTCACTGATGAGAATCATGCCCCCATGATGCAGTCACCTCCCCAAACCCCATCTATGAGTACATAAGGCTTTGGGGGATGTCCAGATGTAAACCACAATAGGATCTATGGATTCAGCCCACCTTGGATAAAAAGTATTTGGCAAAACACTTGCCTCTGTACTGAGCATGCAGGCTTTGTTCTCTATTATATCCCCTAAGCAATGATACAATGACTTCTTACACAAGGATGTGTTCACATTGTGTTAAGTGTCCTGTGTCATCCAGGGTTGATTTAAAGTAGACAGGAGGATGCACGTAGGGGCTGTGTGAGTCCTGCATCATTCCACACAAGGCACTTGCATGTTGCCTGGAGCTGATGCTCCCTGGATGTTGAGGGATGACTGTATGTGTCTCTCTGGCCAGGGACACAGGAACATGGATAAGGACAGTGCTGTGCAGCCACACAGCAAGATGCTCACTGCTCAAAATTCCAAAAGGACAGCCTGTGATGGGCAGCAGTGTGAACAGACCTGAGGGCATCCTGCTACACAAAGGAAGCCTGTCACTGGCACCTCTCCTGATTCTGTCCTCTTCTCCCCTGGGCAGGTTGTGTATGTCACCGCAACTTTCCCCTACGTCATGCTTCTCATCCTCCTGATCCGAGGGATCACACTGCCGGGGGCTGCTGAAGGCATCAAGTTTTACCTGTATCCTGACATCTCCCGACTTTCTGACCCACAGGTAAGGGCTGCTTGCTCAGTGAACAGCATCTCCCACCTCCAAGAGGTGGGGCTCAGTGGCCAGTTAAAGCCAGAAGCCTGGGGACTCCTCCTCAGGATGGTAAGTTTAGATGTATCAGGTAAACACATAGGAAATCAAATATATTAGATTGCAATTAGAAAAACAGTTTTAAAAGGCAAATTTGTAACATGGTAACATATGTACTTCTTTTATCAGTCTCTTAGGTAACAAGACCCAGCCACAGGCCTGATAACTCCAAGACGAGTACCTCTTATCCAAAATGCTAGGGACCAAAAATGTTTTTAATTTAGGATGTTTTTTCAGATTGCAAAATATTCTATACATGGGCTGGGGATTTAGCTCAGTGGTGCCAACACCTGCCTGGTAAGCACAAGGTCCTGAATTCAATTCCCAATACCCACCCCCACACCAAAAATTCTGTACATACAGAATGAGATATTTTGGAAATGTGACCCAAGTGTAAACGTGAAATTCATTGGTTTCATACCTTGCACACACAGCCTGAAGGTCATTTTATAGAACGATTTTAATAGCTTTTTGTATGAAGTAAAGTTTCATGGTGTGGGGCTTCCCACTTGCAATGACAATCGGCACTGAAAAGTTTCAGATTTGGAAGAATTTGGAATGTTTGTATTAGGGGTGCTCAGTTTGTACTGAGTCTACTGACTTCAAAGCACTGCTGAGTATAAATGCTATTCAGAGACAGCTGTGCCATGAGGAAGAGGCCTGGGATTTCTGTGCTAAATGGTGCTGCGGTTCATGGCCTACCCTTGAGCTCATCACTGAAGCAAATACTGAGCTTCAGCTAAGAGTTGGAATTACGCAGACCTCTGAGGGGTTTGTCAGTGAAAGGAACTCGGCAGTGCCTGGTTCTCTTTGTGGGCACAGTTTAGAGAACACAGGACTGGAAAGATTGGCTCACTGTTGGTCTGTGGCCAGGCACTTGGGGTCCTGCATGGTGAACGCTGTTGCGCCTAGCTGTCTCTGGGAGGGCACATGGTGACATGCTTGGTGAGAGAAGGGCTCTGGCCATCTCAGCCCCACACCCTAACCCTGCCCTGTCAGGAGTGTCCATCCAAAATCCCAATCTCAGTGCACAACCCAGACCAGTTCACGTGAACTCTCCGCAGGATGGATCCCAGGTGTCAACGTTACTGAAAGGCCTGCAGGTAGCATGCAGAATAAGACATTCGCAGATGTTGGAGTGGGCGAGGAACTGTCCCCTTTTTTATGAAAACAGACAAGCATAGACCCAGCAGAATCTGCCTATCACGTTCAGTTAGAATGTGAAGCTTGCAAGGAGTCTGGCGGCTGTGTGGAAATGCCCACGGGGTGCTGGTTAGTTGGTGCAGCACACCTGTAGCACTCTATGGTGAGGGTGAGGGACAATGGGGTAGAAATGACTCACTTTTGGCCTGTCAGCTGAGCCTCATAGCTCAGGGCACTGTGGCTACCTGCACTACATCCTGCATGGCGGGCAGGATTCCTGGGAAGAAGGAAATGAACTCCTGACTGCTGGCTGCACTGACCTGTAGTGCTCAAGGCCCATGTGAAGCAGCACGGGAAATGTATATTTATGTCAGCCCTGCACTCTGAAGTCATTAGTCAGGGAGCCTTAGCTCCCCTAGAGTTTCCCGGTTGATCATCAGGAACTTGTTAAAATGCAGATTTCGGGCCCAGCCATGGGAATACTATTTCAGTGACTCTGAGCACATTGGAATCTGTTTGTTTGTTTGTTTTTTGAGACAGGGTCTCTCTGTGTAGTTCAGGCTAGCCCTGAGCTCACTATGTAGCCCAGGCAAGACTTAAACTCAGCAATCCTCCTGTCTCTGCCTCCCGAGTACTGGGATTACAGGCATGAGCCACCATGCCTGACACTGTGGTATGTGGTATTGATTGCTGGTGGGCGTGAGTCACCACGCCCAGCGTTGTATGTGGTTACTGGGGATCGAACTCAGGACCTTGCACTTGTGAGGCAGGCGCTGGAACCACTGAGCTAAATCTCCGGCCCTGGCATCTGTTTTTCTTCCTCGGCACTGAGGATGGGGCTCTTAGGCCACCACATGGGGCAGACAGACTGCACCACTGAGCTGCCTCCCAGCCCCTGACCTCGGTTATGAAGAAGCTTCGGGGTGACTTCGGTGACCAAAGAAGGCTAGGAAAATGTGATTAGCACCCATGCCTTAGAGCCCTGCACTCACATGGAGAAAGACAGGTGAGGCTGGCAGCTCACTGTTTGGCTCCTCTGACCTAGTGCCTCCAGCCCTATCATCTCCTTTCTGTCAGGCCTGGCTGCCAGGCTAGTGCCCATCTGTAGGGCTGTGACAGAGAGCACTCTGGGCTGGGAGCTAGGACAGGAGTCCTGGTTGTGCTGCTGATCCTGACCTTACACAAGTTCCTCTCTTCTTCTGGCCCACTCATGACTTGGAATTGTTCTTAAAGTGGATTCGAGGGCCCTGGGTTCTGTGTGAATGTAAGGTCACGGCTCTGCCTGGGTTGAAAGCCAGCCCCCTGCCACTGTTATAAATCAAGTGCAGTGGAACACCACCTTGGGGTGTTTATGTGGGCAGGGCCAGTGCTGCCTCAGTGCCTCCCGGGCAGAGCCAAGTACTTGATTGACCACAGTGTTAGGGTCCTAAGACCATTCACACCACCAGCAATTCCCAGGACTGCAGGGCTTAGAAGCAGTGACCCTCCTGGTGTGATTTCTTATCTCTACAGCAAGAGAAAGAACCCTTTGGGTAGAGTCTACAGGCACCCAGGCTCAGGCTCCCCCTTCATCTCCTTCCACAGTGAAGGAGCACCCTGGTCTCACTCCCTCCTCCAGCCTGTGATGTGCAGCGCCAGAGTGCAGGTTCTCTGCCCAGGGACCCCTGCCTGGCCCTCAGACCAGGTACTAATAGGTCTCTTGTTGAGCGCCGGGAGAGCTCATCACCTAAGTGACCCTTCATCTCCCAGGGCATCTGATGCGTCTGTGAATCAGGTGCAGGGGGTCTGGGCCTCAATCTGAGTAGAATTCAGTGTCCCAGGCACCCAGAACAGTCATGTCACTCGGTGCCCTGGGGAGCATCTCAGAAGCCATATTCTCAGACCCCAGTCAAAGTCTGGGCTGGCCCTGGCCTCAGGACATTAGCCTACTTTGCTGGTTATTCCCATGTTCCTGCAGAACTGCAAATATTTATTGTGTGGCTCTTTCCAAGGAGAGGTGGATGGCCTCTGTCCCCAAGCACCATCAGAGGCTCACAGGCAGTGTCGTTGGCCTCTGACCCCCTCCTGACCCCAGCCCGTCCACATCAGTCTCCACAAGGCTGCCCAGCCTCTCTCACACTGCTTCCTCTCCCTCATGGAGACCAGAGAAGCCTCCTGCTTGGTCTTTCAGTAACGACTCCTGGCCACTCTCCCCTCTCTGCCTCGCAGGGAGGTGATCTGAATGGTAAACCTGGTGAGCAACTCTTTGCTTAAATCCTTGCTGGCCTTCCCTGAGGTCTCTAGAAGGAGATCCATATGGTTAGGCCCCAAGGCTATCTGGGAGCTGCCATGTGCTGCTGACCCCTGTGAGCCTCCTTTACTTCACGCCAGAAAATGGCCGCCTTCCTGCTTCAGGCCTTCTGCGCACACTGTCTATGAAGCCCCTCCCAGTAATTGCATAAAACTTAAAACTTTACATTCAGGGGTTCAATTCCTCTTAACAAAAATGTCCTTTATTAATATTCTTCTCCTTCTATGTCTCCAAGAACCGGGGCCACCAGGTCTAATGCCCACTTTAGGATCCAGTTGAAGCACAGCTTCCTCAGGGAAGTTTTCCCAACTCCCCTGCATGTGCCAGCTCTGGATCCCTATCATTCCCCAAAACACCTATGTTCACACTCACAGTGGAATATTTAGTGAATGATAGATTTGTGTATCTGCACCTATGCATTATAGGTGTGACTTCATGTGCTTGCTGTCTGTCCCCTCAGCAGCTGTGCACTGAGGGCCCTCACAATGTCAGAGAGTCTTACAAGCATTGAGGGTATGCCAGTCCACAAAACAGACACTGCTGTGGGTTGCTGGAGAAGGAAGCAATAAACAAACAGGAAAGCAAGATCTAGAGTTGTGAGATGGCAGTATCACAAGGACAAAACACAGCAATGGGCAGGCTTGCTGGAGGGAAAGAGTTCGAGTCCCTGGCTAGCTGAGTTGCTGGGACAATGTGGTGCTCAGTGAGTGTTTGTCCCATCACAGTGTGAGCTGCAGCTCTGTAGACTCTTGAAGACCCTGTGCATTTTCGTCAAGCAGCCTCCAGGTCACAACATCTGTGAGCTGCTTTTGGATTCTGTTAGTAATGCCCCAAAAGTGTGTGTGTGTATATATATTTGTGTGTGTCCCTCAAAGCATCTGTTGATTTTCTGGGGCAAAGATAAGGTTTGTGACCCTGAGAAGGAAAGGAAAACAGTACTCCATGTAACCTGATGGCTTTGGAAATGGGAAGTCACGGGGAAACCCCAACAGGGCTTGATTTATCTGTGCCCATCTGTCAATGCCCCAGGCCATGGACAGACAGGAGGTTCTAGTTCTCTTCCTGCTCTCCCACTGTGCCGGTGTGGCCTGGAATTAAGCTTGTCACCTCCTGGGGGCCAAAGCCTCTTTCCCTAGGATGAGGACCCCGGGCTGCACCTGCTGCCTCAGAAGGCCTTCAAAGTCAAGTATAGTGAGGGCTTCCATGGCTGAGAAGAGGAAGAGCACATGCCCAGTGCATGTGAGGCCCTGAGGTCCTTGCCAGTGCTGTAGGAAAAGAGAAAGAGAGAGAGAGAATTAAATGCAATGACTCACTTGTTGAAGGAACTTTTATTTTATAAATATATATTTATTTTAATGTGCATTGGAAAATAAACATCCAGGCTATGACCTCATTGTCATTGCTGAAATGATGAAATGATCCCATATATATGTAATATGTATCATAGATTTCACATGCATTACACATATACTATATACATACTCCACATGGGTATGATGAGAAGGAAGATTAATTTAAAGCAAATAGTATATATTGCAACAAAAATGGCACTAGCAAAATGGTGCAGGAGGAAGGAGGTTGGCAAACACAGGGACTCAGGGCTGCTGGAGCTGTTGACCCTCTGGGGACTGTGTTGGGACTCTAGATAACCTCAGGGTCACCCTGGGGACAACTGAGGCAGGGCTCAAAGTTGGATCAAGTAGCTGAGGAGAGCATCAGGCTGGAAGTCTTTCCTTGGACATCAGTGTAAAGGTTTCTCTTGGTCTCTTTGTAATGTCCACTTTTAGTAAGTCCACGTTTTTGTATCTTCTAAATAATAAATCTGACTTAATCTCCCATTTGCACTTCAAATGACAACACACGCTGAATGTGATGGTGCATACCTAAAATCCCAGCACTCAGGAGGCTGAGGCAGGAGGATCACTGAGTTTAAGGCCATCCTAGGCTACATGATAAGCTCAAGGATGGCCTGGACTACATAATGAGACTCTCTCAGAACATTAAAAACAAAACCCCCACCGGGCGTGGTGGCTCACGCCTGTAATCCCAGCACTCGGGAGGCAGAGACAGGAGGATTGCTGAGTTTGCGGCAGCTTGCCTGGGCTACATAGTGAGCTCAGGGCCAGCCTGAACTACAAAGCGAGACCCTGTCTAAAAAAAAAAAAAAAAAAAAAAACCCACCAAATTTCACCAGAAAGAAAAGCTTCTGGAAGGTATCCTAGGCCCTATCTTTGGCTAGTCTGTGCTGTGGACACCTTGTTTCTTTGGAATCAAGAGAAGGAGCAAATTAAGTGCAATGACTGACTCACCTTAAAGTGTGGAATGCAGGCCTCCTGCAAGTGTGCACATTAAGGTATCACTCTGTAGCCACCAAAATCTCTGCTGGGGCACAAGCCAGGAGGGGGGCTGAGAGCCCCCAAGCAGTGGAGGGCTGAGCTCAAGAGGAACCCCACATGTGTGAGGACACATGTGCCCTCCCGCTGCTCTGTCCGGGCCCTGAGCACTTTCCTGGAGTGAGTCCAGGGAGACAGACAGCTGCAGCCCTGTGCTTTGAGTCTCTCCACCACAAAGGAGGACCACCTGAGTTGGCTTTGAGGTTCTCATCTGGCCCTAGTCTGCTAAGCACAGGTGGGATCCCTGCAAAAGCAGACTGCCGGGGGACAGGGGGCAGAACATCACTGGCCTCTCTGCACACTCAGGCCTGGGCCTGGTCAGTGAAGCATGTGTAGCTGACCCGGAGGAAAAGAAGCAGATCCCAGGGTGCCCCCATAGGAGGCAGCAGGAGCCCCTATTCAGCCCCGGGGGCCTCTCCATGATCCCAGAACCCCAACCTTGGGGCTTGTGGGGGCTCCTGGGTACTGAGAGGGTGTCAGAGTGCCAGTGCCCAGGGGAAGGGCGTGGAAGACCCTGACCCTCCAAGCCCTGGGCAGGAACTTTGTGGGAGGTCACAGGAGAGGCCCGCTGGATGGCACAGGCAGGGCACTCATGCCTCGTCCCCCTTCCCCACCCTATAATCTGGAGGCCAGAGCTCCAGTGAGGGCCAGGTGGCCATCTCAGCCTGGAGCTCAGCCCCCCTTGGAGCCTAGAGCCCATCGCATTTCCTGCTGTCACACAGTAGTGCCTTCTTCCAGGGGCTGGAAGGAGCCCTGGCAGTTACGTGGCTGCCAGTGTGTCACCAGTGAGGGCCCCGGCCCCCTTGCTTGAGTGGCTCCCTCTCTCTCCTTAGCTCCTCGTTTTGTTTCCCCTTGGGGGTTTGTCAGCATCTCTGACACCACGCACTGTGGCCACTCGCCACTGGGACAGAGGGAAGCTGTGCGAAGGGCGACACTCGATTTGTTGCAGTCACCTCCTGCCTGGGTGGTTCCTGCAAAGAAGAAAGGCTTAGTAAATGCTTTTGAATGAATGGAGGAAGAAAGGGAAGAAGAGAGGGAAGGAAAAGGAGAGAAGGAA